>JAEQBH010003245.1:0-128488 GCA_016808115.1 Tetrastigma voinierianum | reverse complement strand
ATGGTTTGAAGAATAAGCCTGTAATTGGATGTAGTCATATGGATGAAGCTTATATATTTTATTTAACTCATTTTGTTTTGATTTATGCAATAATAATATGTGATTTATCATTTACATAATGTATTTTGATGATAAAGTCCTTAGAATAATATATTTATTATTCTTAATATTCTCTAATCGTAATATTAACAATAAAGGACATTGATATCTGGATAAAATTAAGCACATATGATGATATATTGATAATGTATTGAAACATATTCTTGGAATGACCACGAGAGATATTTTCATAAGGTTAGCTGGCCAGGGTATCATTATAAATCTCTATATGATAGTAGTATAATTGATCATTGGACTTGAGGATGCATAAAGTATCTTTCGTGTTAGGTATGCTTTGACTGATTGAGTTCATACTTATTATATAATGAATGAATAATGAAAGTTGGGTATAATGAAAACTGCAATTGATAGTTTATGATCAATATAAAGTTTAGTAACTCCCCCAATAATTAGGAGAGTATATCTCAGAAAGGAACCACTTGTTGAAATGTCAACAGAAGTGTTTTAAACAAATACGTAGATTTGAAAAGTTCTAAATTTATTTAAGGAGTTGATTTTGAAGGCAAAAATGGTAAAAGTGAATGCGGAGTAAATTTGGCGCCACACTTACTAAGTGCTTCTAATAAGAATGTATGGATAATTGAAAAGGAGAATAATTATGTGGAATCTAGTTCATACAAGTGCAGTCGATCATGACTTTTCCTAACATTTAGGTGGTCAGCGATGTACATTCCAGAACCCGATCTTGACTATAAATGAGTGATTGGTGTTGAATTACCAATGATAAATTAAAGTTTTTTAATTTATCTAATCTTAATTTCTCACAACTAAATTGACTTTGATCGAGTGATTTGTTGGTTTATATTATTAAAGCCAATACATAAGTCTAAAATTACAATTTATATTTATTGCCGGTTGATTAGGAACCTAAAGAGATTTTAGGCCATTCTTGGGGTTCAAGAACTAAAAATAATTATTTGATAATTATAATATTTATGATAATTAATTATGAATTAGTTTATCATAAATATTTAAAATCGGTCTATAATTAATTTCTAATATTTATGAAATTAATTATGAATTAATTCTCCATATATATTGTCTTGGAGTTATATCAATTATTCTCATATTCATATTGATATTAGTGAATTTAAGATTCACTCCTATTTGTAGGAAATTAAAATGATCATTTATAGGATTATTTATAGCTGTAAATCGATCTGTAATCGATCGTAAAACTTAAGAGTTAGGATCATGGATGATTTAGGAACTAGCATAAGCGAGATTAAAATTCTGTGAGGATCAGTTGTCGTGTGTACAACATATGTTACCTTGGGTGGGACATGTGTCACGGCTAGTGATCGATTTTGCGTTCGAGTCGAAGAGTGCGATTGTTTCTCGAAGAGCGGTATGTAATGTACGAATAACACGGGCTCGATACCCTTTATAAGAATCGAGACATTCCTATCTTATAGCGGAAATGTAATTTAAGCAAATGCATGCATGTTCAGAAACTGGCTTAGGTGCAGATGCCTTCTTCTTTTGCAAATCAAACACCTCTGCTCACGCAAACTAACTCTGAGGAATCTCAGAAAGTACAACAGCTGCTCTTTAGTTTCTCGAATAAATATATGTTCTAACCTAAAAGTTTGTCTATTTATATGGAGCCACCACGATTATAAATAATCATAAAATCAGGATCATTTTAATTTCCATAAATAGAATAGTAATTCATAATTGAGTGCAAATGTAAATATGAGAGAATATAGCGAAGGCAGGTCATATATGGAGGGAGTAATTCATAATTAATTTCATAAATATAAATGAATCCCTTTATGAGAATGGGACATTCTATACGCAGCGAAAATGTAATTTAAATAAATGCGTACATACATCTTGGTTCTTGGCTCATGCAACCGATTCACGAATGCCAGTAGATCACTTTAGCGCACACTTGTCCAAGGCTCAAAGATATCCACCTGAAATAACTCTCGGGATCCTCCACGGGAATTTCTTTCGAAGCAATATGCTAGTTCCTCGAATCATCTCATGATCTAACTTCAAGTTTTTCTGATCTATATTACATAGATCGTTTTCTGATTATGAAATAACCCTCATAAATGGATCATTTTAGTTCACTTACAAACAGGAGAATTAATTTTTAATTGGTATCATATTAAATATGATAAATTAATTGATATAAGCGAAGAAGGCAGTTATATATGGAGAAATTAATTCATAATTAATTTCCATAAAATGACAAAGTAATTTATATTGATTTTAATAGATTGTTTCAATGTTGTGATGATAATTATTCATATTAATTATCATAAATATTATAATTATCAAATAATTGTTTTACACATTTTAACCAAAGGTATTCTTTTTGTGTGTGACCCTTTAGGTTCCTAATCATTGTGATAAATATAAATTATAATTCTTAGACTTATATTGGGTTTTAATACACATAAACCAACAAACTCCATGGACTAAAGTCAATTTAGTAAGTGAGGAATTCTAGATTAGATAAATTAAGTATTAAAATTTATCATTGAATTCGGCATAATTAATCAATTTATATTTACCATAGGTCGAGATTTGATTATAGCGGATATCATGACCACCCAAATGTTAAGGAAAGTGGTAGTGATCGACTTCACGTGCATGAACTAGATTATATCTGGTGTATCAACACTTATCTCATATCTCTTGTTGGTACCACAGTAAAATTGTGAAAAGTGTCAGCTCGAGCGTACTAATTTTACCATTTTTGTTTCAGAAAATCAACTCATAAACAAATTAGAATTTTCACAAATCTCTCGTATTTATTTGCAAACATTCTGAGTTAACATTTCAACAAGTGGTTCCTTTGGATGTATATACATATTAAGTGATGAATCCTATAATGATCATAAGCTATCAAATTATAATGTTTTTCATTATATGACTTTCATTATTGTATGTAATAAATGCCAGACTAATTGGTCAAAAGCATAATTTGCACGAAGATATATTTATGATCTGGGAGATCGATGTTAAATTACTACTATCATATAGAGCCCATAAATGAAACACTCAAATAAGTAACATGAAAAATATCTGCAATGGAAGTATAAATTCAATCAATATCTTCTCATTATACTGCATATCATACCATATGTATCTATAAGCATTATAATCTTTCTTTGTAATAATATACTACGATGAGAGGAAATCTTAAAATAACTTCAAATATATTATTCTGGAGACTTTAATCATCAATATAATATATAAAGGCATGATAAGATATCATGTGTCTTCCATAAATCACCTAGTAGATAAATAAGTATATAAGCTTTTTCAAATCCCTCATATGTTCCATCAAATATCATTTTATATACAGAAACCATATCAATACCATACGACTATCATGTTTTTACAGGACGAGGGTTTGGCAAATTGGATTGGCTATATTCTCCTCTGTATGAACCTTCTCTATCTTTATCTGTCAGCCATCTCACGATCGGATGATGGGTTCATCGTGAAGCGATAAACCGCGTCATCATACCTACGAGAAGGACGACGTATCCTGCTAGACCTCCCGATCACCTTGTATCTTGAGTTGTTAGCTCGAAGCTGCATCATCATGAGGTATCGATCGCGCCACCTCTTTTCTTTTGGCACGTGGTTCACGAGAGCTTATTGAGTTCTATTTGACTCCCACTAGCCATTTTTAGAATAAATTCTTGATGAGCTTAAAAGTCATCTATTTTTAATCCATTTTTCTGTTTGATTTTCATCGGAAAAGGAATAATTAATATGCAGAAATATGAATAAACTCACCAATTTATTTTATTGAGGAGTGTGAAAGAAGAAACGTGTTGAAAATTACGGCAATCGGTGGAGTAAAAATCACGAAAATGTGATGAAATGAAGCGGTGGGTAGCTAATGTTGCGGTTTTGCAGTGCACGATCCATTTATGCGGGTTGCGACATCGAAGGAAAATTTGAAGGAACTTTGATGCGGTCGCGGCAGTATCACTGAGTTAATGTACGGACTAACCGGAGACTTAAGGGTGCGTGTCAGCGACAACATCGTGATGTGCGGCGGAGTGGAGAAGATGTGGCGACGAGGTTGGAGGTCGTGATAAAAATGACTTAGCTATGACGAATTTAGAAAGATTATTTATTGTGACTTAAGGAACATTGTCGCGACGGAGGGTAGCGTCAGCGACACCCAGCGGCGGGTTCGACCTCGGAGACCTGGGTCGATGTCGGCAGAATCGATGTCGCGACACCAGAGCGACAGTTCAAAGCGCAAAGACAAAGAGGTTGATGTCCGCGACTACGAGGCGACCCGGTTCAAAATTGTAAAAACGAGAGGTTGATGTCACGACACGAGAACGACTGATTCAGCGTAAAGCGAGAGGTTGGTCGCGACGCCGGGAACACAGTTGAAGCCTCCAGGAGACTAAAGTTGATGTACCGACGAGATCGAGTCGCGACGCGAGACCTTTCGATTAGAAGTTGCGAGAACCCTAGAGTTGATCTTCATGACCAAAGAGATCGATGTTGCGACAACAGGGCGACAGGTTAATTTGCGACCTTAAAATTCGATGTGCGACAAGGTATTTGATGTCACATAGCGCGGCATCGAGGCAATGATTAAGAAAATTTGCAAAAGACATGGCGATGCCGCGGTGGGATCGATGTCGGCGCTTGCTTCGAACTGCTTCGATTCGACACAATAGACCGCCGTGATGTCGCGACGGAAGGGTGTGTCGCGACATCGAGGCGACCCGATTGAAGATTCAGGGTTCTTAGCGTCTTCATTTCAAGGAATTTGGTACGACTGGCGTCTTTGTGGGTGATCCACTTGAAATCACAGTGTTAGGTGCAGAGATCGACTTGTGAACCCCCACTTTAAATACGAAGGTACTACGACAGCGACTCTTGATGACTTTCAGAAGAGAGATATGGGTTCTTTGGAAGCTCACTTCATTTTATTTTCTTTCTTTTCTTTTCTTTCAGATTTTTTTCATTTTTCTTTCCATTTTTAAGTTGATTGATGTGATTTGTATTTGAGTTCTCATTTCAGTTTGAGCATTAAGTTGTAAAGGATTGTTGAATATGATTTATATTTCTTAAATTACATCACAATTGTTTGATTCAGGACAAATTTTGATTTGTTACCGTTCCATTCTAGTGGTTTATAATCAATGACCATGTATGGTATATCGATAATTAGAAGCCTAACTTCGCATTTGATTAGCGTTATAATGTAGGAAATAAATCTGTGATGTTTTGTTCTGCGTTTTAGTTGACTTCGGATATAAAATCGAAGCTTGTGGTTTGTATGTCTTGGAATTGATCCCGATTTGGTCTCTTTGTACCCTCTGCAGGGTTTATTCTGACTACGATTTCAAGGAGGCCCTCTGGGTGACAGGAAGGGCGTCTGAGGGCAAAGTAAGTTGGAAGAATTATTGAACTGATGATGCGATCTAAGTAAGCCCACAGTATGTTAGTCAGTAAGCTATATTCTCTAACCTTGGCAGGAATGGGTTGATGAGTTAATAGTTAATTGGAGGGATCTCTCCCGGTCGAATGATGGATTAGTGAATGTTGGCAAGGGATCTAAGTGTGGGAAAGGTATTGTTCTAATTTGGGGGTGAGGAACCGGTATGGTGTAGCGACCTCAGCGAAGAAGACTTTTTTGTGACTGGAAAGTGAGCAGTTCAGTCATCTTGGCTGGGTGCCAGTATTGAAATACAGGCAGGCTACCCAGTTCTAGTAGTTATCTCATGTTGAGAGAAAACTGGGTTGGGTGAGATGATGTTATAATGATTTGGAGGTCAGGTCACTATATTAAGTCCTTTTGGATAGTTTTTAAGGAATCATGGTTGAAAGGCAAAAATTAAATCTGTTGTGTAGGAGTGGTTAACTTCTGATAAGTGATTATTCAATGTTTCACTTTTTAGATATTTATTCAAGTCTAAATTTGTTATTTTTTGAAATTTCAATCTTGAATTCATTTATTATTAGTCATTTGTTTTCTTTACATCATTATTTTCCGGCTTTTTAAAAGCAGAAATCATTATAGTAATCTAATTCAAATAGTATGAACCGTAGTTGGGGTAGTTGATTGAAAAATTCTTGAGATCTGTAGGATGATAACTGGATAAATCCATTTATTACTTGTCGACTGTGCACTTGCATTATCTTTTGGATCAAAATACGAAAATAGTTTTCTCTTACAAAAATATCTTTTAATCACACTGTTAGTAAAAGAGCTAACGCTCCAAGTTTAATGGTTTATCACGAGGATTAGACAATAGTCTTGGATAATAAGTCTTGAGAATTTGAATAGTGTCTTGATCATGCAATTTATCACGATGTTGTCTTAACAAGTTTATGGCATTATTGCTAGGGATTGGTCATGATCTTGCGGCAAATATTATGATTTGTACATGTATCAATAGATCCGATCAACGAGTTTATCCAGCGTTGCGGTCAAAGAATTTAAGTAATCAATGTCCCAGTTGAGAAAAGAAGTATACTAATTGGACATTTTGAAGAAAGAATAAAGGCATTTTTCGTAGAGTTAATTATTTTCAGCGCTAACCTTTAACAAGCCATATTGAAAATATTTGTTGACCCCAGGAATAATCCTATTAATACCAGGATGTGTTTTTGATTTCGGGGACGAGTCTTGTTATGAGAAGAGCGGAGACAGATCTGGGTTTCCGACCCGGGGCAGGTGAAAGAACGCAGGAAGCTTGAAAGATAAAGAAGGCCCAGAAAGCACAGGCCATGGCGGGATGAAAGGCCAGGGTCGGAATGACCACATAGAGAAGCAACTTCGAGGCTCAATCAAAGCTTTGATACTGGAGACTTGGAGTCTATTATTGAGATATGAGTACTGCTGCGTCGGGCGACTAGGCTGTTCGTCTGTGACCAATTTTGAACAGAGCCGGCTCCCAGGCCAATGGTCCGACGACATCGGTTTGGTCATCCAGGGACGAAACGAGCACACAAAGGAGGGATTTCTCCGGATCATCGAGCTGAGGATTGAATGGGGTGAGACCCGGAGAGTCATCAGTACATCTATTCCCATTCTCTCTGAGAATGGAATGACTCATTGGTATCAGTCTTTGCATCATGGCTCTGTTGATACTTGGGAGGAGTTAGTAGAGGCCTACTTGGGTGATTCTTTCCACAGGCCTCACTACCCGGAGAAGGAGGGAAATCCATTGTGTTCCAGCGGGAAGATGAAAGCCTATATGTGTAGCTTGGGAAAGATTCAAGCCAGTTCTTTGAGAAGATGTCGATGGCAGGATAGATGAGGGCTGGAGTTGGACATTGTATATCTGTGTAGTCTAGCGATATATCAAAGAGATCATTGATGCTTCATGTTGGCTGGGTGATAAGCGAAATCTTTGAAAAGAGGCAGAGAGCTTGATTAGAGGAACTGGCTAAAATCTGTCAGCGAAAACTCCTTACGAGGTTTCAAAGAGGCAGTGAGAGGAAAGGATCATGGAGATGGCGAATGGCAGAAACCATGGAGGCGAGTTGGATGCCATTATACACAGATGGACGAGCAGAAAGGAAACACGCGTGAGATAGGAGCCGATTGAAAGAGAGTTATTGAAGGAAGTCTTTGAGGAAGTGTGAGAACAATTACGCGTGAAGGGTTAAGAAACCCATGCAGTTGTGAGCGAGAAACCTGTTTCCGACCGTGCTAGCTGCATTTGACGCTCTGAGCGTGAGGAACCATGAGGAATTACCCTCATATGGTGGAGAACTTCACAGGCCAAAGCATGGGCGAGAGCCCTCGGCCAGAGTTAATCAGCTGACCACGAGTTCAGTGACGGCTGAGAATGAACACGAGGAAATGAATACGCCAAGGTCGGAGGCTGATGCTTTTGAAAAACAGAGATCTTATTTTCCTTGGGGGATAATAAAGAGCATTTGGTGAACCTCCATGAACAAAAGTTAGAGTGAGCTTACATTTGCTGAGATTCTCCAGAATTTTCAATTACATAGTATCATACAGAAGAACACTGGAGACACAGTAAGAGGTATTTAAGCCTTAACCTGTAAATGGAGGAAAGATGCCTTCGAGTGACCTGAAGAAGAATCGAAAAGGAGTACACAGCATGACACAGGAGTGGAAGGAGTTGAAGAAAGGATGAAAGAAAAATGGCAGTGGCAAGAGAAGAAAGCACAGAAAGGAAGGAAAGCAGCACAGGAAAGAAGGAGTGTTGAGGAAAGGATATCAGGCTCTGGGCCTGCAGTCCATTTTTGGGAAATGCGTAAATCAAAGATAAGGGAAATGATTTGCAAAGTTTTGAAAACCTTGGAAAAGCTAGAATGAGTATTGCCCACCTGAGTGGTGACTCGGATGCCATACATGCTGAGAACTACTGAGGGACATCTGGCGAAAAGAAAGATAAGTGAAGAAGGGATTGTGAATCTCGCACTTAGCTAACATTTGTGACTAAAGAAAGTGAAAAGATGGAAGGATCGAGGAGTTTACAATTCCTTGCATCATTAGAAGGAGTTGAATTCAAGGAGCTCTGCTTGACTGGGGCTGATATAAGCTGTTTTCTGTTCGCAAACAAATTCGTTTGGGGGAGGTTATTCCGCATTACTCTTGATTAATGAATGGTCGATGAGTAAAACTTGAAGGAGTCATGGAAGATGTGCTGGTCTTGTTGGGGTATTTGTTTCCAGTGAACTGTCATTACGGACATGGAAGAAGATTCCACAGTACTTTTTGCTGCGGGGAGACTTCATTCCTAGCTCTTTGGGCACTTACGGTGTGCATCTACGGAGTTCTTGCGCCGGGGGTTGGAAGGAAAATTCTTTAACTTCGACTTGATCAACCATCTGGAATATACAAGTATAAGGCGAAGAGAAAATTACCCAATGTAAGTTTGATGATGTCTATACCTCTGACCACGATGTTCACGATGATTATGTGCTCAAATTTTTTGCTTGATAGAAAAGAGATAAAGTTCAGTATATTGAAGATGACTGCTCAGATTGTCATGCTTGATTTCATTCTATGAAGTTATGTTGAGCACAGGCGAGCAAAGTAGCAAAGGGGAAAATAATGAAAAATTCATCAAGAAACGAATTGAAGAGAGTGATGTTGAAGAGTTTGCCGATCGCAAAGAGGTAATAGTACTTAGAATCACGAAAGAGAAGACCGGTGATTGGCATCTTAACGGGCTTCGGTGATGTGAGGAGCAGAGGTTGCTGAAAATCTTAAAGCATCAGAGTCTATAGCTTGGTCAAAGTGAAAAATTGAAGTGCTTCAGTCAAAGCTAATTTACGGCTCTGCACGAAGTCACTATGAAAAACTTGAAAGGCCATCGTATGGGCATCTGAGAAGCGGAATCCGTGATGAAGGAGTAGTGGAAGGAAGTACTCAATTGCGAATCGCGGTTTTTATCCACATTCCATATAGTCATGGTGCAAGCCCTTGGTTCATGTGGTTTCCAAGAAGGGTGGGTTCTTGTAATCCATGATGAGGAAAAATGGTGTGATTCCCAACCAAAAACGTGTGAGGATGGAGGTATATTGAGTGAGAAGTGAACACGACGGCTGAAAAAGATCATTTCCGCTTTGCCGCTTCATTGATCGGATTATTTGGGCCAGTTAGCGGAACCTGTTTTGTTTCTTGGATGGATATTCGAGATGCAATCAGATTGCTATTACTGAGGACGAGAAGACTACCTTCATTTATGGTACCTTTGCCTTGAAGAGGATGCCATTTGGTACGTATGTCTCTATTACATTCAAAAGGGTGTGATGTCGTATTTTCGGGACTTGATTAAAGAAGAGATTATGAGTGCTTTTTATGGATGGCTTTGCTTGTGTATGGGTCCAGTTTTGATCGATGTTTGAAGAACACAAAAACGTTATCAAAGATTATACAGAATAAACTATTCTTGAATTGGGAAAAATCTTAATTTTGTAGTAGAAGGTATTGTTCAGGCTGAATTTACCTTTCTTTGAGCCAGATATGAAGGACGATCAAATTGTCCATTATGAAACTCTTGCACCACTACCGGGTAGAGGGTAAAAACTGTAGGAGCGTCATCTTACAGTTTATAGATTCATCGAGACTTCTCAAATAAGCGGGACCAGCATCTCTGCGGTCTTTGGAGAAGGATCTGAGTTTAATTTTTTGGTGAACTCACTTAGAACACTTTTGAAGAAATCAAGAGTCAGGAAATTGGATTTGGCTTTATATTGAAACTTTGAGGAATGGGATCGGGGATTTGAAATAATGTGTGATGCAGGAGTGATTTTACCGTAGGGACTGTCTGGGGCAAGAAGAATATTGGGACCATATACTGTATGGTAGAACCTTCAATGAAACCTGAAAATTACTCATTATTTGAGAAAGGGAGATCTTGCCATAGTATTTAGCGTGAAAAAATTCGAATGATACATTTTGGGATCCGTATTATTATTCATCTGATCATCCCAAATGAAATCGAAATTACACGATATCAAAAGAAGGAAGCTAGGCGAGGGTGATAAAATTGGGTGTTTGTATTAAGAGTTTGAAGCTTGGAGATCAAGGATAAAGAGGTGTGACAATGTGATGTGATCAGCATAAAGGTAGAAAATAGCTGCCGAAGAAGAGTATCTTGTGGGAGGCTTCCCGGATGAGCAGCGTTTAAAGTTTCCTTCAACTTCCATGGTATCTTGATATTATGAACTGTTGGCTTGTGGGGTGGTTCCTTGGGAATTTGACTACCAGAGAGAGCGCTGGAGGCCGACGGCGAGGTGTTATGATTTGCAGGATGATCCTTATTATTTAAAGGCGACATGATAATAAGAGAAGATGTGTGAAGAATGAACAAGGCAAGAGTCTGAATGAATGCCATGCAAATCACCATATAGAGTCATTTTAGGAGAAAGAACGACTCGTAAAGATATGCTCCGATACAGGTTTTATTGGCCCACTATCTTCAGGGTTATCTTTGAGTGGGTTAAATTGTGTGATGAATTTGAAGATTTGGAAATATCGACATAAATAAAATGCCCCTAAGAGGTATAATGGTGGTGCAAATCTTTGATGTATAGAATAGATTTTATGGGACCATTCCCACCATCATTTGGGAACACCGTGTACATCTTGTGATTGATTATGTTCAAATGGGTGGAGCGATAACTTGTCAGAATGATATATCTGATTGTGAGCTTCTTGAAGAAAATATTTTTGGCTTGATTTGGGAACACCCGAGCTATCATTGAAGAGCAGTAGGGGAAGCCATTTACAAACAAAATATTTGCAAAACTCATGGCGGTATGGGATCGAAGCATGTAATAAGTCACAGCTTATCATCCCGGACGATGGACAGCGGAAATTTCAAGCGGGGGAGATTAAAGAATACTTGAAAATGTGAGCTCAGCGGGGAAGGATTGGTCTTCCCGAACTTGATGATGCACTTTGGGCTTCTGAGTGCCTCTGAAAACTCCATTGGAATGTGTCTCTGGTGAAACAGCAAACCATGTACCTACCTACAGGGTGGAATACAAGGCAATGTGGGCCATCGAGAAGTTGAACTTGATTTTAAAGCTGCAAGGAAGAGAGATTGCTCCAGATATACGAGCTGGAAGAATTGAGAAATACTGAAGCCTATATGATAATCTTTAGAATCTGAGGATAAGACAAAGAAATGGCATGATCGAAAGGATCTTGAGGATAGAGTTGGAGCGGAGGGCAGGTTCTCTTGTTTAATTCTAGACTTCAGAATTGTTCCGGGAAAGTTGAAATCAGATAGATTAGGTCGTACACAGTGGTGTCAATGATACATTTGGAGACGACACGTAAGGGCCAAATCTTTTGGAGAAGAATTCAAAGTCAATGAGAATGGCCCGAAGCATTATCTAGCGGGGGAGGAGAATGGAAGAGCTCCGACGGGTTATCTAGAAGGAAGAGAGAAAGAACCCAGAAGAAGCAAGTCCATTTAAGGACTCAAGGCGACCGCCGGTGATGGGAGGCGACCAGCCCAAAATTTAGTTTACGTAATATTTAGATTTTTAGATTTTTTGATCATTTCGTTTTGATTAGTTCATATAAAGATAGATTTAATTTTGAGAAGTAGTAGTTTAATTAAATTTTCTTGAATCATACGGTATGCATGCAAAAATTTGAAAGACATGAGTGAGAAAAGCAACTCGAGGACACCTCAGACTTGCGGAAATGTCTGGCTTGCATGAGCAGGGGGAGTAGCTTTCTCCACTAAACCAAACACCATGAAATATGAGTGGTGCTTGTTGAATTTCTGATTGGAGATGCTGAATAAATGTCTAAGGAGGAGAATAGGATTAATAAAAGGAATTTTAAGTTTTTTGAGATCATTAAACTAAGGGCATAGGTCGCGGCGTAAGCAAAAACTTGAAAATCTGAGTCACGACATGGGAAATGAAGCAATACCTAAAAACCTAGTTATGTAGTGACAGACTTGGTATGTCATTTGCACAAAGAAATCAGTGCCAACTACTCACTTTCTTAAATGCCACAAACTAATGTCTTAAATAAAAATGAGGGCAAAATTGATGTCGCGACAAGTGAATTTAATGAAATAATAATTATTGCAAAACTTGATTGAATTGCAAGCTGGAGAACTTTTCCCAGGCTCCCGCTTCACTTTCAGAAACCATTCATCTACTCTTCCCTTGATTCTAAATTCCACGAAAACTCTAGCTCTCAAAATCTTGAGAAAACTTTCCTTTAGTTCAAATGGGTGAACCTCGAGCCTGGAAATACTAACTTTGGAAGAGATCATGGAGGAATATGTGCAGCTTGGAAGAAGAAATCGAGCATGAAGAGTAGGTGAAGGGTGCCCCCTGAAGCGCCGAGAAGCGCAGCAGTTTGAAGAGCGAGAGACGAAGAAAGGAAAAGCAAGAGAAGGAAGTGGAAGATTTTGTGTCGGGAGGAAGCTTATTCCAAGCTGGGAAGAAGCACTATGCCCATTTGAGGGGGTTCGTATGAGAAAGAGATTCGGGGAACCACATTACCCCTTTCAAAGGAGATGATTGAACAAAGAGGTTAGGAAGCTTTACGCACATCAAAGTCGAATTACCACGTGAGTGGTGAAAGAATTTTATTCAAATCTAGTGGCGGGAAGAAACTGACATTAATTGTCCAGGAGAATTAATGGGTACCATATGGGCAAGGCCGTGCTGAAGCTATGGAATGGCGGGCCTGGCTTATGGAATCAAATTCAAAAGCTCTTGGAAAACCCGAATTTTATGAAGAAAATTTTCAAAAAAGCTCAACGCGGAATTCAAATGGGACAAGGGGAAGGAGGACCAAAAACCTGAGCAGAAGCCTCAGCAGGGAGGCTAAGGTATGTTCTGGCCTGGCCTCTGGTGCAGTCTGACAGCATGTGCACGGGTGAGAGAGCGGGAAGCAGATTATCTTTGTATCTTTACATTACGAGAAGAATCTGGGTTCGATGTAGGAATAGTAATTGAAGATTCTATATTGAAAGAATTTTATGAAGGAAATAGAGGAGTGGAGTCTCGCTCGTGACCATAAGTTGTTTTTATGTTTAAAGGCTGGGGTGAAGGGAGTCTGGGAAGAAGAAGAAGAAGTCACTATGACATCACCACTCCTCTGTAGAGTGAGTAAGGGACACCAGAAACCAAAGAAAGGGGTGTTGATTGAAACGGAGAAGAAGCTCAGTCTTGTGAAGAGGAACTTGAGCCTCTTTGAAATACATCTTTCACATTTTCTGAGGATAATGAAGGGCGCGGGATGAAAGAATCCTTAGATTTCTCCGTCCCACTTAGCTAGTTCTCCCTCCATGCAAAGCAAGGAGACATTCGAGCGGGAGAAAGCTGAGGGGAGCACAGAGAACAATTTCAATAATGGAGGCCCTTAATGCCATCCCGAGGAAGAAGATGGAAGAAAGGGAAAAGAGTGGAATGTCTGACAAGTATTCGGGGAAGGGAGTTTATAGGCTTGATTAAAGAAGAGATCGGCAATGGGAAGAAGAACTAAAAGAAGAGAAGGAACGGATGAAAGAGGTTCTAGCCCCGGCAGCAAGAGAGGACTAAGAAGAAATAGAAGAAAGAGATCGCGATCTTCAGAAACTCAAAATGAGTCATGAATCTTATAGCAATCTGATTTGAGCGTGATTGCCGACTCAACCATCATGAAGAAAGAAGTGAAATGAGGAAGCCAGAGTTGGAAACAAATAAAGGGATTCAAATTTTTATACAAGTCTACAAAAGATTTTGAGAATAAAGTGGATGATAGAGGCTGTGTGAAGCGGATCTTGAATCCACGGGCGAGAGAATGGCTAGAAAATTTGGATTTGATTAGCTTGCAATCTTTCCAAATTTTTGGAAATAATATTTGAAATGGAAAACACAATGATGGCTTGGGGAAGAGACAAGATGAGCCTAAACAGAGGGTTAGATAGTCTCTCTCAATGAGATCTTCATTGAAGATCAAGTTGAGAAGGGAAACTAAGAAGAGAAAGGAAAGAGAGAAATGGGGAATTCCCTCTGCATTCGCTCATTTGAATACCCTAGACTGGATCCCCTAATATCTTTCTTTTGCCTCTTCCAAGAAAGAGATAGACTTCTTCCCAAGTGACCTCCTTTATTCTCAAAGCCCATCTTTGTAGTATTCAACATTTGCAATTGAATCGAAATAAAATGATAAATTTGAAATGAATTGTTGTGTTATTTTTGGTTTATTAAATTTGTGCCTTGTGGTTGCATAGTTGGGAAAATAAAAGTAGGAATTAGTTCAAGAATAAGGCGTGGGGATATAGGAGAGTGAATTGAATGAAGCCGATTAGATTAGGAATAAGGTGAATTAGTAGAATAAAGACGGATGAATACAGTTTAATTGAAACCTGTGAAGTGCAAAAGTGACGAGTCTAATGATAAGTCGAGGAATAGAGGAAGGTAAAACAAGAAGTAACAAAGCATATTTTTGAGTTTGTGAAATTGACAGTGAGTCAAGGAGCACTGTTTAGATATCTGATTAATTTAACTACTCATCAACAAAAAATGGGATTCGAGAATGTATGGTTAGTCTGACTATTTGATAATTGGGATTTGTTTGGGTTGTGATGAGAGTGAATCTGGTAGTCATTTTGACGAGATGATACAGGTGTGTTCTTGGATAGTTTGCAGGCCATTCTAGCCATCCTTATTCATATCTTGATGCATATACCTTAATTTCGAAGGAATTGAGCCAAACAAGCTGGCACCAATAAGCCAGAGTGTGAAACTGACCATCCTAAAAAATCAATCCTTGTTAAAGAACATACTTGATTGCCCGGGTATTCCCAGGGAAGAAGAAATGAGTTTGAGGGAGTATATGTTTTTTGAAAGACCTCAAGAAAAACATAGAAAAAAAAAAGGGATGAAAAAAGAAAAAGCAAAGCGAAAAATGCAATAGAAAAGAGAAACATAGGGATAAGTTTTATCTTAGCTCACTCTTGTTCAGATTAAGTTCATAGGGGGTGTTTTAAGCACACAAGTACTTCATGCAATATCTGGTATGGGACTATAACCCAAAGTTCATTTGGGTGTTAGAAACTTAAAAGGTAAGGCATTTTTATCACTGATTGTGTTGATCTTAAACTGAAATTTCCACGAGTTGAGTTGCAGAAATTTAGAAATAGAGGCATCTGATTACAGGAATTGAAGCAAATCAAGAGATGTCTAAACATGGAAGTTTGAGGAGTTTGTGTGAGAACTCGAAAGAAAGGCGGGTAGTAAAAGATGAAGAAAGGGTTGGAACAAATCTGCTAAGAGTTCCTTCCATCACCTATTCACCAAAACTTTAACAATACGAGCTGAGAAAAGACGATTGATCTTGGGAGGAAACAGTTGCCTACATTAGTGGAGATCAATATGAACAACAAACCTATGGAATTTGGAGAGTAGGAAACAATCAAAATTAGAAGGACTTAGGAGTGAAGTGACTTCAGTATGAAGATGAAAAGGAAAATGATTTATTATTCAAAGGGATCATTGATTCATGTTGTTTGTAAATAAATTCCTAACGGAGTTTAGTTTTGTATACTATAAAGATTAAAAACTAACCTTGGCCCGGACTTAGAAGCTAGATGTACGAAAGCAATGCATTCCTTGTATTTCAATTAAATTGGCTACTCTTGCGAGACGGAGACGAGGAAAAATGTCCTTTTTGTTTGAGGACAAGCGATTCTTCTTTCTTTTCTTGAGACCAAGACAAAACTTTAAGTTTAGGGGAGTTTGATGAGCTTAAAAGTCATCTATTTTTAATCCATTTTTAATTTTTGATTTTCTATCGGAAAGGAATAATTAATATCTTGAAATATGAAGAAACTCCTGATTTGTTATTAGCGGGGGGAGTGCCGAAAGAAAGAAAAAAAGCGATAGAAAAAATAAATATTGAAGTTGGAGTAAAAATCTGCAAAATGCAGCGGGCGAGAAATGAAAGCGGTTGGGTAACTAATGTTGCGGAGTTTTGAGGCGTGCACGATCAACATGCGGTCGCGACATCGGGAAAATTTAGAGAAATTTGATGCGGAATTTTTGACGTATCCTGGTGAAACGAGCCTTGGCAGGGAGGCTTAAGAGATGATGTCAGCGACAACATCGTGATGTAAGCGGCAATTCGAATGTCGCGACAGGATGGAGAATTCGTAATGAAGAAGCACCTTGGCGCTATAGCCAGATTTGAAAAGTGGCTTATTGTGACTTAAGGCATTGTCGCGGCGAGGGTAGCTTGTCGACACGAAAGCAACCAGTTGGAAGCCTCACGCGGAGACCTGGGTGATATCGCGACAAAGAGA
Source organism: Tetrastigma voinierianum (assembly GCA_016808115.1). Classification (NCBI taxonomy): domain Eukaryota; kingdom Viridiplantae; phylum Streptophyta; class Magnoliopsida; order Vitales; family Vitaceae; genus Tetrastigma; species Tetrastigma voinierianum. The sequence goes on along the minus strand of JAEQBH010003245.1, from coordinate 111,617 downwards.
TCGATGTCCGCGACGCGAGCGACGATTCAAAGCTGTAAAGAAAGGGTTGATATCCACGACACGAGGAGCGGCGGTTCAGCGTAAAACGAGAGGTTGATATCCACGACACGAGAGCGACCAGTTCGCTGTAAAAACGAGAGAGTTGAGGTCGACGCCGGGAACCTGATTAAACCTCCATGGAGCTAAAGTTGATGTCGCGACGAAGTCGAGTCGCGACATGAGATTTGCTTTCGATTGAAGATTGCGGAGCCTAGGATTGATGCTTCTGTGACAAAGAGATCGATGTCGCGACGGGGCGACAGTTGAGCTGCGAGCCGTAAAGTGATGTCGCGACGAGACATTGTCTTCGCGACGGCCGGGAACCCGGCCGATTGAAGTACCCAAAGACATGGCGATGTCGCGACAAGGGATCGATGTCGCGACGCCAGCAAAGCTTGATTGAGCACATTTGGAGCCATAGAGTGATGTCGCGACGGAGGGTGACGTCGCGACATCGAGGACGGCCGATTGAAGGTGCGGAGTTCTTAAGCGATGTCGATGAGGATTTGAGGTCGTGACTGGCGATGCTTTATGCGGCGATCCGCGGAAATCCACGAGCGCATTGGAATTAGGGCCCAACTTCGCAACCCTACCGTCTGGAAACGCTACCAGGAAAGCGGCTCTTGGCGACGAAAGAGAGATGCAGGTTCTTGAAGAGAGGCTCATGTTTTATTTTCTTTTCTTTTCTTCGTTTTTTTCGTTTTTTTCTTTCCATTTTAGTTTAGATTAAGGTAGATTTGTATTTGGATTTCTCATTTGGTTGACGTTAGTTGTAAGAGATTTAGTGAATGCGGTTATATTTCTTAAAATTACTATGCGGATTGTTTGAATTCAGGCAATTTTGGATTAAGACACCAGTTTCTATTCTGATGGTTACTTGATCGTGACCAATGTATAGTATAATCAGTAATTTAGAAGCGGCTTCCATTGAATTGGCGATTATTATGTCGGAAATAATCTTTCTGTGATATTTTTATTCATTTAGCTGAACTTCATATATTAAATAGACTAGCTGGTTTTGCTTGTATCCTTGGAATTGATCCCAATTTCAGTCCTCTTGTACCATATGAGGTTGTTCTGACTCTGATTTCGAGAGGCCCTGGTGACTGAGAGAAGGCATTCACGAGAGCGAAACAATTTCGGGAAGGTATTTGAATCTGATATTGCTGATCTAATGCGCCCTGTATATTTAGATAATGCTTTCCCTCTTCTCACTTGCATAGTAGGAATGAGTTAGGTGAGTTATTAATTTAAGTACGAGAGTTCACCTCGGTCGAGATAGTGAATTCGATCAGTGGTAGCGAAAGGATCTAATCAAGGAAAGAGTAAAATTATTCTAATTTTGAGGTGAGGAACCGATATAAAGTGCAAACCTCGGCAATGACTAAATTGAAGGAGCGCTCGGTCTGCTTGATCCATGTTGTGGGTATGAAGGAAGTATTAAGAGAAGAAAAATACCCGGAAACGAGGCTACTGATTTTAAAAGTAGTTATCTCACCCTCATTGTTCGAGAGAAAGCAGTTAAATTGAGATGATGGCTTTGTGGTTTGGAGAGTCGATCACTATATTAATCCTTGGACTAGTTTTAAAGATTTGTAGTTCAGAAAACAAAGAATTCTGAGTACAGGTGTAGGAATTTGATTCTCCTGATAAATGATTATTCAATGTTCCCTTTAGAGATAATGGTAAATCTAAATTTGTTATTTTGAAATTTTGATCTTGAATTCATTTGTTATTCAAATCATTTTTCTTTTACATCATTATTTTCAAAAACTTCAGGCAAAAATCTCATTACTCGTAATCTAAATCGAATAGTATGGAGCTTAAGTAGTTAGGGTGGATTGATTGAAAAGATTCTTGAGATCTCTTATTGGGATCGATATCTGGATAAATCCATTTTATTACTTGTCAGACCTGTACTTGCGTTATCTTTGGATCAAAACCACAAGTAGGTTTCTCTTGCAAAAGTATCTTTTAATCAACATGATAGATAAAAAGAGCTAACACTTTCAGGATTTAATGGTTTATCTACGGGGATTAGATGATAGTCAGCAGGATATAATAAGTCTTAAATTTGAACTAGGTGTCTTGATCCATAATAATTTATCGATGTTGTCTTAACGGACTTATGGCATTATTGCGGGGATTGATTAATAGTCTTTTAGCAACAATGTTACATAAATTTGTACGTAATATAGCTAGTCGATCCAACAATGCTCTTTCTAGAAATGTAGCATGTCTTGAAACAAACACTTTTGTTCATTGGGATTATAAAGCCAGTATCCAAGCTCTCTTTTGGATGCCCATAATAACATTTATCAGATTTCGAATCAAGCTTGTCTCCTCTACCCTTTACAAGCGGGATCCCCGAACTCTAAGACATTAGGATTTGGGTTCCTCTTATCCATATCTCATATAGATAATCTGACTTTAGAAGGGCATGGTTTAATAGATATGAGCGTATTTGGGGCATATCCTCGAATGATTTAGGAGATTTCATGGCTCATCATAGAGCAGACATATCTAATAGAGTTACATTTCTTCTTTCGGTCTCCATTTAATTGTGGCATATAAGGTGGAGTCCATTGTGAAAGAATTCCATTTTCTTCAGAGATAATCTTGAAATTCTCTTAGCTGATAATTCTGCCTCGATCGATCGAGAAGGACTTTAATATTTTTCAAGTTGGTTTTCAACTTCACTTTTATATTCATAGACTTTTCAAAAGACCTCTAATTTATACTTCAATAAAATATGCATTTGTTTATCTTGAATGATCAGCAATTGTGAGAAATGTGAAAAGCCATTTCTTGCTTGAGTCGGCACATAGGTCCACATACATGTTATGTATGAGACTTAATAACTCATTAGATCTTTCACCCTTTCCGAGTAAAGGCGTTTTGAGTGTCTTACCTAATAAACAAGATTCGCATGTATCAAATGATTCATAATCAAAATGATCTCAAATAACCATTTTTATATATAATAATTTGTTTGCATCAGTTCTCATTTTATATGACGAGTCTCTGATACCCCTGATAAGAATTTCTAAGATCATCTATTTTTGGTTTTGTTGTTTATATTAGCTTGAGTTTTCTAGATCAAGTATATATAAACCATTAGTTAAATGACCAGCACCATAAAAACATCAACCACGATACTTAAGAACAACTTTTATTCTTTTGTGATAATGTGAAAATGAAAGTACAAATCATTTTTAAAAATAGATTATATTACATACCTCTGTTTGGTGTCAAGATGTAAAATAACAGTCACTTGTGATCAGATTAATCCTTTGAGGTAAAAGGAATAGAGTAAGTATTTATGTAATATACAAAAATCAAAATATTTTGTTTGCTCCCACTAATTTGCATTGAAATCAATATCCCTTAAATTGATTTAAAAATTTTTATAAAATTCTTAGTGGGCTAGGATCTTATTTTAATTATTTTTAATGCCAGGTTAACTCGACAAATTAAAATAATCTCAATAAGTAAACAACAGTACTAATTACAACTTTTAGTAATTCCTAGATAATTGATTTAACTCACAACTTTTGATACACATATCACATATGTCTCCTAATCTCTTGTCTCAAAAACACATGCTATATCTACGTATGTACAGAATAACCTGGGCTCTGATACCACTGTAAGGAATCAGACATTCCCATACGCAACGGAAATGTAATTTAAATAAATCTGTACATACATACCGTTCTTCGAGAAACAACGCAGCTTCGATTCTGAATCGCAAAGCCGATCACTAGCCGCACACATGTCCGGCCTCCAAGGTATCCACACGAATAACTCTCGGGATCTCTGAGAATTTTTAACTCGAGAAGCTTAATATACTAGTTCTCAGAATCATTTTCATGATCCTAACTTTAAATTAAATGATCCTATTTATGAGGATTATTTATAAGCTACGTAAATTGATCTATAAATAGATCGTAAAACTTGAGATTAGGATCATGAGATGATTCGAAGGAACTAACATATTAAGCTTCGGTTAAAGAACTGCGTGAGAGAGATCTGAGGTTGACAGGTGTGAATGCGCTGGAGGCAGGCGTGTGGCGGGCTGATGTCGACTGCGTTTAAGATCGAAGCTGGATTATTTCTCGAAAGTACGTGACAATGTGCCAGTTTGTTTAAAGTGCATTTCGTTAACCTCTGTGAGAATATCACGGGTTCATTACGTTGTTATCATTTCCGGTATGCGTAGATAGCATCAAATCACTCATATTGATGCCAGTTTGGGTTAAATTTTGTTGTTGGCAGCTGGCGATTATTTGGACAAAATGATGTTCATTTAGATAGGATATTTCTGGATAATACCTCATATTTATTTCTATCATTTCCTTCGAGTTACATATTGTATGTTAATTGTTGAAAAGTTATTAATATTAGGTGCTCCCTGTCGAATATTAAATCATTTGTTGTCTTCCATTGTATAGTTTAAATAAATTTTATTAGAATAATTTGTTGAGTTAACTCAAGATTGTTCTACTAAAAATTTAATTTTACTATGAATTAGATCTAGGAATAATGGAGTTGTTTACAAAAATACATGGCTTATTGTGCTAACCCGAATTAGTGTTTTTGAGACAAGATAGGAGACATATGTGATATGTGTATCAGTTGATAACCTAATTATCTAAGATTACAAAGTTGTGATTAGCAATTGTTGTTTACTTATTGAGATTATTTTTAATTTGTTAGGGTGCTTTCAAAGATTAAAATAATTAAAATAAGATCCTAGCCCACTAAGAATTTTATAAAAATTTTAAATCAATTTAGGGATATTGATTTGAATGAATTAGTAGAGCAAAATATTTTGATTTTTATATATTACATAAATACTTCACTCTATGTAGTCATATATACTTATTGATATAAATCAAAGGAGTCTTTGAAAGAGTTCAAGGAATACAAAGTGAAAGTTGAAAACCAACTTGGAAAAGTATTAAAGTCCTTGATCAGATCGAGTGGTGATATATTCAAGAATTTCAAGATTATCTCTGAAAGAAATGGAGATTCTTTCTAATGGACTCCACCTTATACGCCACAATTAAATGGAGTATCTGAAAGAAGAAATAGAACTCTATTAGATATAGTTAGTTCTATGATGAGCCATGCAAATCTTCCCTAAATCATTTGGGGATATGCCTAAAATAGCATCATATCCTATTAAACCATGCTCCTTACAGTATGATTCTATCACATATGAAAGGATATGGTATAAGAGGAAACCAAATCTTAAACATTTAAAGGTTTGGGGATGTCATGCTTTTGTAAAAAGGGTAGAGTCGAGACGAGCTTGGTCATGGATAAATACTACTTGTGGCTGGCAGAGAGTTTTGGATCTTGCCACATAATCGATGAAAAAAAGTGTTTATTTCAAGACATGCTACATTTCTAGAAAGAAAGAATTTATTCTAGAAATGGCTGAGTGGGGTCGAATGGGAACTTGATGAGTTAAGTGAACCACAAAAGCGAAAAGTGTTAGATTCTGGGCCGAATATACAATCAGTTGGAACATAAATGCGCGAATTTAAAATTTTATCCATAACCCTGCCAAGGATCACATGCGTTTCATAAAAGCCGAAGGAAGGAGTAAAAGCAGAGACTTACCTCTTGTAGATCGATTCTTCAAGCCTTCAGAGTCGCGTCTTGGTTTGTCGGATCTTCAAAGTGCCTTCACGAAGCGATACCCTCTACAAGTGTCCACACACAAACAAATAATGAGCGATCTTGTTGGACTAGTTAGGTTGATCTTCACTGAAAGCGAAATTAGGGTTTTTCTTTCTCTGTTTTTGGTTGGTTCTCTTTCATACAGACAACTACTCCCTAAATATATAAATCTCACATATATTTATATAAATCCTTCTAGGGTTTAGTCAAACATGAATTTATTATATATTTAAAACTCTTTTAAATAATAGCATTTAAATTCAATCCTTATCGAGATAAGGAAAGCAGGAATTTGTGCCATATTTAAAACTCTTTTAAATAACCAACAGTTTAAATTCAAATCCTTATGAGATAAGGAAGCAATTTATTATATATTTAAAACTCTTTTAAATAATAACAATTTAAAATTCAAATCCTTATCAGATAAGGAAACGAATTTATTATTATATATTTAACCATAACGTAACCATAGCAGATTTATGCCAATAAGCGAATTTATTACGAGATTGAAAAACCATAGCCGTTATTATTTGTTCTTAATGTGCGACCCTATAGGTTGATTAACATTGGCGATAGAGCACAAAATCGCATTTGATCCTCTGAGTCATAAGTGGCCTCTAGTAAGACATTATGACTACCCAAGTTAAATGAAAAGCTCATGATCGAGGCAGAAGCTGTAATATAGCTAATGACATAATCCTTTGTCTCATGATATCTTGATAGAATATAAGGCATGGACAAAGTCGACCTTATCTGCCCGTTCTATCTTTGATTACTCGAAGCCCGATTAAGGTGACTAAACAAATGACATTGATCTCCGTCATTCGTTTTGAGCACGACCATGCATTTCTCGATCTCAGTTATCGGGGGACCGAGAGATATCTCTCTTTATAATAGAGGGACAAATTCCATCTTGTCGACTCATATCTTACATACATAATTCTTATTCTCCATTTGATATAGCTTATGATATGATTAAAGACAGCGTTTGATTATATCAAAACACAATATTCCTTATCATTTAAAGAACTATAATGATCTGGGGTCAAAGGATTAGCTGACTATGTGAGATTAACTTATGAGCTTTGATCCATGTGCCAAATCTCAAAGGCTAGTAATCAGGCTGCTCTATTTGCATTATCAGCGAATAAAATCAAGATACCGATTTGTATCACCATACATATTATCAGCGAATATCAATCAAGCTTCCATACCCAATCACCAATTTGTTTGTTATTTATAACAATAACAGATTAAGAACATTTAGAATAATTAATAATATTATTCAAGGACATTATATATAATAAACATGCAAATCATCATAATAATAAATTCTCATAAATAGTCAAATACCATGTCATACAATAGGCACGAGGCACTATTCTCAGCAATCTCCACTTAAGCTGGGCCCATTTCATCGATATGTATCTGTACTGCTGAACCTAGCATGACAAGTCATGTACCTTGTAGTAGAGGCTTGGTCGATGGATAAAAGCGACATTATAGAATCGGCCAACGATGCTTTTGCTTTGAACTTTTCGATGCTTTGCACCATAGTTTAAACCAATACGTATCCGGCTGTCCGGAAATCATCTTTGTCGGATTGGAAGCTTGCATCTGTGTAACCATTTACAGCAAATCATCTTCCAATCCACCATACACGAAACATATCTTTAGACGCCTGCCGGATACTTAAGATATTCTTGACAACTGCATCAGTGAAGCTCTCTTTAAGGGATCATCGCTCTCGCTCATCTTTAGTGTTGGAATAGCGAGATTTGCTAAAATGTGCATGAGACTTGTGATGATGTCCTCTCTTGGAATCTTATCTTGGCTTGCAGTTTTACAAATACTTTGTCTATGTAAGCACTTTGACACAGACGTCCCGATCTGGATCTATCTCTGTAGATCTTTTATCCTAGGATATGGGAAGGCTTCAAGCTAAGTCTTTCATTGAGAGGCACTTTACTATTACCAGACTTGACATTCTACTTGAGGTAGGGATGTAGATTCTGATAGGTAAAGATGTCATCAACATATGGACTAATCTGATTGTACTCCATTATTTTCTTATAAACCTGGGGGCTCAAATGTACAAGTTTTTTGAGCCAAGTCAGGCCCAGCACTGGTAGTTCTGTCAAAAGCGAAGATTCCAACTCAGGGCACGCTTCAAACCATAAATGGATGCTTTGAAGCTTTGCATTACTTTACGAATTCTTAGGTTGTATCTGAAACCTTGGGGTTGTGTCATGTACATCCTAAAGTAAAACTTCCATTAAGAAACGCAGTTTTTAACGTCAATTTGCCAAATCTCATAATCATGATATGCGACAATGGCAAGCAAAGTCTGATAGACTTAGCATAGTTACGGGTGAAAAGTTTCATCATGAAATACATACCATGAGTTTGTTTGAAACCTTTTTACCTTCAGCTACTTTTAACTGTAAGTATGCACTTTGCCATCCTTGTCCGATTTTCTTTAAAAACCCATTTTGCAGAATGGTCTTTGTAGTACCTTAAATTAAGATTCCGATCAAAATTATGCGATTATCATACATGGATTGAATTTGAGACTTCATGGCCTCTAACCATTTCTCAAAGTACGGATCCAACATGGCCTCTTAGTAATTATTTTGGTTTGGCACGTTAATGTATCAGTAAAACCAGTTATTAGGATACTTAAAGAGCCATATCTCTCTAGAGACTCAAAGCGACTCTGTAGGATAGTAAATTTTGTATATACGGAGCATGTAGCTAATATGTTTTTGTTGACCCTGCCAGTATCATGACTTGAACCGTATATCTTGCTGATTCTGAGCTACTTACGGGGTTACTTTTCCTCCCATTGTGGTTTTCTTTGAGAGAGTGTGGGTATTCATTTGAAAGAACACTTACATTCCAGTAACAACTTCCTTTTGTGCTATATACAGTTCTCAAAAAACAATGACCATCCATAGTCCACGGAATTTTTACGAGACATTTATCAGACTTGGGCTCCAGCTTATTTGAAACTTGACGTTTTACATAAGCCTCACAACCCCAAATCTTAAGAAAAGACAAACTAGGCCTTTTACCACACGGTCATATCTCATAACAAATTGTCTTTTGTCAGCTTTGGATCGACTTCGATTTAATTAACTGAGCAGGCTATTTCAGTGCATAACTTCCCAAAGAGTAAATGGAAGATCTGTGGACTCATCATAGATGCGAATCATATCTAATAAAGTTCGATTTCCTCCTCTGGATACCATTCCATTGTGGTGTTCGAGGGAGTTAATTGTGAAATGATTCCTGAGTTCTAGGATGGTCATCAAATTCTTGGCTCGAATATTCGCCGCACCGATCGGATCGAGTACCTTGAGTTGTCTTGCCAAGTTGATTTTGTACTTCATTTGAAGAAAGATTTGAACATTTCAAATGGTCGGTTATGTCTCCTCCAGTAGACATAACCATATCTGCTTGAAGTCATGCAATTAAATGTAATGAAGTACTTGTAACCCTCCTGCAGCATCTGCAATGGTCGCGTACATGCAGTATGTAGCAGGATCAAATAATTCATTTGTGCCCTGCTGTGTCAGTAAAGGGATCCTTTGTCATCTTACCCGATAGACAAGATTTACATATCATATGATTAAATCAAATGAATTCAAAGTCGACTTGATGGAGTTTTGGGAATGCGGGCCTCTCATTTATATGGCCGAGGCGTGATGCCAAGGGACCAGTTGAATTTAAATCATTGGACTTAAATTTCTTAGTAGTTATGTTATTACTTCTTTTTGAGCCTGCACATTTGTACAGATGTGAGATCCACATCCGGTATCTAATACCCAGGGAACTAGAAGGAGAAAAAATTAATCTGTATAACATAAATACGAAGAACTAGTCTACTTGATCTGCTTCTTCCACTTCACTTTTTCCAGATCTCTAATCTGACTTGCGGTTCTCTTTCCAATGACCGGGTTCATTGAAGAACCGACACCACTGCCCTCCTTTAGGGCTTTAGCCTTGAGTTCGGAGTTGGGTTTAGGTTTGAGCATTGGACTGCTTTGCCCTTGCCCTTGCCATTGCCGCTATTCTTGAAGCCCTTTCCATTTTGAACCATCGAACATGGCCGGACTTAGATTTAATATTACGCTCCAGCGGTTTTAAACATCGTATGCAGCTGAGAATGGAATTTGTCCATTTCATTCATGTTATAGTTCATAATGGCGCCGTAACTACAGTGAATTCAAGATCAAATCGATTTCCAACTCTTATTTCATTAAAATCGAGCATCCATAGCCTTTCATTGTTAGAACATGAGCACTAACTGAAGCACCCTCAACCATCTTGCAAGAATGCAATGCCTTGGTAGTCTCATACCTTTCTTGCCTTGCTTGTTGCTGGAACATTTCCTTAAGATTGAAGATCATATCATAAGCTTCCATATTTCGGATCATGCGGGAAGTTGCAGGAACTTATGGTAGCTAGCGAAGCATCACGACATCGATAAAGTCATTATGATGCTTCATAAGCATTCTTTTAAATCTCTAGAGCATTATCGAATTTTGAAAGTTGGGGAGAGGAGTTCATCTAAGGACTATGAAGCACCTTTCTTGTTTGAGAACAATTCTCAAATTTCAAAACTTGATCAAGGAAGTTAAGTAAGATAAGTTTATCCTTCTCAAAGAGATGTCGCGATGACATGAAGTAGAATTGTTGTTATTTTATTGTTGGCCCATCTGATGAATCTGAGGATCGATAAGTATTTTGATTATGTGAATAATTCTCACTAAATTAACAGCCCTCAGAATAATCATATTAATCTAGTGACTAAGATCCATATTTTACTCAACTTTAAGAGTGACTTTGGCATGACCTTGCTTAAAATTGAGGTGTTGGGTAGCAGTAGCTCTTACCAAATTTATCTCCATACAACTCTTAGATATTTATGGGATTTGACATCATATGTCGGCATGTTTAAGTCATCTTATGCCCATTAGGCCCAAAACACGTTTTGATAACCTAATAAAGTTAAACCGTTTTAAACAGCAGACAGCACCATTACTCATCTTGTCTCACTAATGCTTAAACTAATGTCTTCTACTTTGGTAGAACCCACATTAAAGAGTGATAAAAGGTTTGACCAGTGTTTAAATACTTCGGATGGCATGTTAACCTGAATTTTATGTGAGGATCTTGATTGTTTGAAATTTTCAATTAGCCGGTCTCATCTTATCCCTAGTATATACTCATGTAACATCATACATAGCATCTCATACATGCATATAATAAGCGTATCTGGCCTTAATATGGTCTGATCTCCATAAGCCCATTATGAAGATCAACGGTCATTCTAGGTGTGTCATGACTCCATGATGTCGATTTGACCACTGATTTACGCATAGACACTAGCTCCTCCATCATCATGGTTGGATTGCATATCGACTTCAGTAACACATTCTGTCTCTTGTTTTATTACAACAAATTTAAATAAATGCTACTAATATTAAAATAAAATTACAATAAAAACAAAACGGCATGCAGGACGTATTTAATAATTACAACCATGTAAGAAACAATAATAATAACTCTTAAATCATTGGTAAAAAAAAGCATCATGCCATGTGGCAACACCGCTTATACAAAAAATACTCTATCATGTTATCATATAGCATAAACAACTTGCATTAAAAGAAATAAATTATAATAGGCGTGTGTTAAAACCAATTCGTAAATTCATAGGTCCACTCATAATTTCATTAAATTAGTTCCGTGTGGGTTGGGCGGACGGTCGTGGGGGGGCCGCCCTCGCGGATCGGGCGAGATCCACAGAAAATTTTAAAAGATAGCTACACCCCTGAAATATATGTCTCACATATATATATATATACCTCCCTCCTGCTCTCTCACGTTGTTTTGTTGTTGCCTCATTATATATTTGTCTCATATTTGTTTTCTCTCACCATCCTACACCTCTGTCAAAATCTCAGCTGGTTTTTTAGATAAAGCAGGACCTGTATTATCGGATCTTCAGAAACATTTCTGTTCTTGCCTCTTATATTTTGGGCAAGCGTTAGTAATGGCACTTCAGTTCTGATCATGTCTGAGCGTGAAAAGCGAAATCAAGCGAATTTCCTTATCAAATGAGCAAATTTATATCATTCTATATTCGCAGCTTTTAAATAGTAACAATTTAAATTCAAATCCTTATCAAATAAGGAAAGCGGAATTTGTTATATTATTATATATTTAAAACTCTTTTTAAATAAGTAACAATTTAAATTCAAATCCTTATCAAATAAGAGCTTGGAATTTATTTATATTATTATATATTTAAACTCTTTTTAAATAATAACAGAATTTAAATATAAAATTTTTATATGAGCAGGAAGCTGAATTTATATTATTATTTAAAACCCTTCTGAATTATTTCCTTAACTTGATGAAATATAACAAATTAATTATTTGTTATAATTTAAATCTTTTAATTTAAACTTTTTCTCAAAATTAAATTAAAGATTTGAATAACAACTAATTGTTGTTTAGCGATTTAAAATAATCTCATCATTTTTAAAATTATATAGAACTCCATACCACCATAAAACAATCATTGATAAACCAGGAATTAAATATATGAATTCGATCCGTATTAATGCGATTAAGACCGACAAGAATCATATAACATATAAACACTTTAATGTGATATCGATCGGATTCTTGTCATATTAACGAATCCTTTTTAGGTTTAGATTCGATAAATTTAATACCTTAACAAGAGCACATTATTATATGGTCGCTGAGCAATATAAATATATTAGCGCAAATAAATGCAGGAGTCGTATCATCTACACTGCATCACGATTAAATGGCATTATCGATTTTTTTATGAAAATACAGTGACTCACGATTCCCTTTGTTGGAGTTCTGGTAGAATATCAGACCCGATTTGGAACACATAAATCGTGAATTTAAAAATTTTATCCACTTAACCCACCAAGGATCACATCGTTTCATAAAAACGAAGGAAGAGATAGAAACTTACCTCTTGTAGATCGATTCGTCGAGCCTTGAGTCTGCGTCTTTGGTTTATTCGGATCTTCAAGGTGCTGCCTTTACGAAGCGAGCCACCCTCTGCAAGTATCCACACCCTCCCGAACAAAATATTTGACGATCTTTTAGCCCAGATCTTGGATTCGGGTTCGTCTTCTCAAAGCTCAAAATTGAGGTTTTTCTTTCCTATACCGTTTTTTTGGTTGGTTTCTCTTTGTAAAGACAACTATACAAATATATAGCCAATCATATATATTTATATAAGTCTTACCTGAGGTTTTAGTCGAACATGAATTTGTGTATATTTAAAATATTTTTAAAATAATGTAGAATTTCAAATTCAAATCCTTATCAGATAAGGAGCTTGAATTACATTATATATTTAAACTCTCTTTAAAAATAATAACAATTTAAATTCAAGTCATGCTCCCGGATAAGGAAACTTGAAATTATTATATATTTTGAGCTTCTTTTGAAATAATGCTTAATTTTAAGTTCAAATCGGATAAAGAAGGCAGTTTATTTATTATGTATTTAACCATAGCGTAACCATAACCGTTATGTAATAAAGCGATTAATGGAGGATTGAAGCATAACCATTGTTATTTGTTCTTAATGATATGCGTACTTATAGGTTCAAATTAACGTGTTGGCGTGCGACCTAAATCACATTTGATCCTACAAGTCATAAGTGGCCTCTAACCACAGAGTGACATTATATTACCCAGAGAGTTAAATGAAAATAAAAGCGATGAGACAAGCTATAATATAGCTGTGACATAATCATTTTGTTTCATGATATCTTGATAGAATATAAGGCATGGACAAAGTCAACGCCCATCGTTCTATCTTTGATTACTTGAAACCCAGTGGTGACTAAACAAATGACATTGATCTCCATCGTTCATTTTGAGCACGTATGCATTTCTCGAGTCTCAATTATCAGGGGACCAGGAGATATCTCTCCCATAATAAGAGGACCATTATCTGTATCGCTCATATCTCACTATAAATTCTTATTATTATTCATGAAATTATAACCTTTATAGTCATCTAGATTAAAGACAACGTTTGATTATAACTAAAACACAATGACTGTATGTTGAGAACTATAGCGATCTCAGATTACAGAGGTTGTGACACAGCTTCTAATAGGGTAACATGTTTGATCATGACCAAATCCAGGCGAGTCATCAAATATTTGATTCTCAACAAATAGATATAAATTTGATTTGTATCTCATACACATATTCATCCCATGAATATCAATCAAACTTTTTTATACTTTAATCTTAATTCATTGTTATTCCCATAACAATAACCGAATTAGGACATTTAGAATAATTAAATAATATTATTAAAGGACATTATATATAATAAACAATGCAAAATTAATGTAATAATAAAGATTATATATAAAGCTAATTAAAGAATACCATGTCCATACAATAGGCACAGACACTATTACTGGCGAAATGAGGGCAAAAAAAAGGACAAAGGTTGAAATCACCTCATGTTAGTACTGGTCAGAATTAACAACTCAGAGATACACAAGGTTGAGCGTAGGTCTCATTGGGATACGTCGTCCTCCTGGGCTGATGACGTGTTTATCATTAATAATGATGAACCTACTACTATAATGATCTTGTGAGATAAGGACTGAAAATGAGCCCGAAGCCATGAACTCAAAAATGGATTCCATATACGAAAATGGGGTTTGGACCTTAGTTGATCCACCTATAGAGACCAAAGCCTATAGGATTACAAATGGGGTCTTCAAAGCATACATGGATGGTAAGTATCTACCTATAAAACACAATGATTCGAGGTTTGTTCACATAAATATGGTATTGACTGTAGTGAGCAGCACTGATGCCTGGCGATGTCAGAAATCCATTAGGATAATACTTTGTATCAGTACCATCTTTATGACTGTGAAATGGAAGAAATGGATATTCAAGGTGCTTTTCTTGGGACATTGAAATATGTATGGTACAATCGAAGGTTTTGTCTCGAAAGACCCTAATAAAGTATATGAAGCTACGAAGTCATTTATGGGGCTGGCAGAAACATCTAGAGATTTGAATATCGTTTGATTGAATAATGAAAATGTTTGGTTTCATCAGCGAAGTTGACCTGTGTATACAAAGATGAGTGGGAGTATTGTAGTTTTCTCATTTTGCCTTGTGGATTATGACATATTATTCGGCAGGAAATGACATACCCTCTGTGTCAGTTAAAGAGTGGTTATCAAAAAATTCGATAGGTTTTTAGGGAGAGCGGCTTATGTTTTCAGGAGTTAAGATCTATCGTATTGAATTGAGGCAAGTTACTAGATGCATGCAATCGGCATATATTGATGTGCTGAGGATTGGCATGGATCAATCAAAGGAGTTATCTTCCCATGTGCATAGGATCTACCTTTCTAAGGACATGTCTTGAAAGAGCAGATGTCAAATTTGCATAATAACAGCCTAAAATGTCCCTTATACTTGATACAGTAAAATTGATTATATATGCTATGATGTGTACAAAACCGGATATATCTATACTAAATATTACACAAGCAAATTTCAGGCTAATCCTGAAGTAGGGGAAACCCTTTGAAGCAATCAAAGAAATATTTATCATTTCTTAAAATTGCTTGAGAAGAACTAAGGATTTATTTTTATTTATGGAGGGCTGTGAGCTACAAATGCTATCAGTTTGCGATGCTGGCTTTGATGATATAAAGATAGAAAAGGGTTCCCTCTGAAGGAGAACCTTAGCTGATCCATTGACTAAACCTTTGTCTGAGCTTGAGTAGTGCCATATTTTCATATGGTTTGAAGAATAAACATAATTGGATGTAATCAATATGGATGAGCTTACGCCCTCATTATTCAACTCATTTGTTTTGAGTTTTATCTGATAATGTGTGACGGGTTGTCATTTAACCATAATGTATGTTGATGATGAAAGTCACAGAATAATATATATTATTCTTAAATGTTCCCTCCCAATCTTAATATTAACATTGAGGACATTTGTTAATACCCGGATGGATCAGCGCATGTATGATGATCTATATGAAGGATGATAATGTTGAGAACATATTTCTTGGAATGACCTGAGGATATTTTCATGGGTTAGTTCTGTTTGAGGTGTCGATGGTATAATCTCATATATGATGGTAGTATAATTGAGTGTGGACTTGGATGGCTGAATATCTTTAGTGTTCCCAGAGTACAGCCAGACTCAATTAGTTCATACTTGGTACTTATTGTGTGAATATTGAAGATGGTATAATGAAAACATATGAGTTGATGTTTCATGGAGGTGATATGGGATTAATGCTCAAACACAATAGTGGGAGGTGTATCAGAGACAAGCAGACGAAGTGTCAACTCAGAATGTTTTTGCAAAACAAATCTTATTGATTTGAAAAGATTTCTCTAAAATTTATTTGGAGTTGATTTTGAAACAAAATGAGTAAAATTAGTGCAGTGGTGGAGTTGACGCACATGCTGAATGTTATCATGAGATGGATGATGAGATAATAGTATCACAGGTCTAGTTCATGTCTTAGGGTGATCGATCATGACACCTAATATTTGGGTAGTCATGATGTACGCTGGGGACCAGAAATCATGACTGTAAACCTAAGTGAATTAATTGTTGATTATTGATAAACGAAATTCAAGGTGTTTTGATTTGTCTAATGTTATAATTATCTACATTAGGTGAAACTGATCAGAGTGGAAGTTGTTCAGTTTTAATATTAAACCAAATATAAAGTCTAAAGTCTATAAATTATGTTAATTATGGTTGTTTAGACCTAAAGGTCACAAAAGGAATAATTCTCAGGGTTAAGTGAAAATAATTGTGTTTGATAATTATAATGTTTGATAAGTGAAGATGTACTTTGAATTAATTATCATCAATATTAAAAATCAGTATTATAGTTATTTCTAATATTACATGAGTGATTCATGATTGTTCTCCATATATAATGTCTTGGGTTATATCAGTTAATTCCTCATATTTATGATAGTAATTTATTGAATTAGAATTTATATATTTATGAAGTGATGAGTCCTATTTATCAGGTTATTATATTTATCAAAATGATCTATAAATGGGTATTGAAACTGAGATTAGGATCATGAGTGGATTAGGAACTAGCATATTAAGCTTGGGTTCAAATTCTAGGGATCAGAGTTAATTAGGTGGCCAGATACCTTGGAGATCGGACGATAGTATCGCATTGATGATGACCTGCGATTCAAGATCATTTGCGTTGTTTGCCAGAGCGTTAGTATATGTGATTTGTTTAGTTACATTTCAGTTAAATGTATGGAATGTGATTCATACCACAAACAAATTTGAATAATTATCATAATGATTAAATTCGGTCTTGAGTTTCCGTTGTTTCATTTGTTATTGACATCTGACTTCTGTCCATGAAACAATTTTACTTTATGACCAGATTTTCTTTATTACAGGGAGGCTTTAAAAACTCTAAAAGCAGTGTAATTACAGACTAATTTGAAAATGAAAAAAAAAAGTGGCTCCTAGGCAAGGGGCATGCATCGTAGTAGAAAATGAATTCAGAACAGCTCCACTAGACTGTTAACCTGCTCATTGAGTTTGGGTTAGATTTAATTTTGATGAACTCTTCAAAATTTAAGCTTCAATACTTTAATAAAAATAAAAAAGCTTATAAAGAATCTAAAAATTAAGAATGTTACTTAACAACTAAATAAATCTAGCTATTGGATATCATATTTTGCCTGAGGTGCCCTGCAGAGAGCTACTCAGTTTTTTGGAGTCAAGGCTCAAGACCATTTGGGGAAAAGTACTGGCTCTGCTTTGGTGTTCATCATCTTTTTGTGTGTGTGTTACTCAAATATCATCCTTCAGCAGAATGAGCTCCTCCATCTCGAGAATAGTTAATGCTGATCCTCAGGCCATTTCTTGGGTGGGAAAGAGTTGGGTTACTTTAAATCCTTGAGTGTCTCTTGAGAAGGATTGGCAAATACTTCCTTCTCAAATGTGGCAATAGACTCTATCCACGCCCCCTTCATTTCTCTTTATCACTTGGGTTTGTCTCAGCTGGATTGAGTTTGGGCCTTTAACAGTTTCTGCCCACCTGCTAGGCTGGATGAACACACATGTTTCATATTTATTAAAACCAGGCATGTGGCGTGGAGGTGTTTCTATAATTCAGGAACTGTTGCTCTGTCTTTGCATCATGAGTCACGGAATCTATGCGAAGCCCAGATATATGTCAATCTCAACTGAAGACACATTTTCCATTTAAATGGCGAATCATTTTCATCCCAATACCTTATTTCCGTGTGACTCTTCCTCAGCGACCCAGTTTATCCTCCTTTCTCTCGACAGTGAAGGGTTCTTAGTTCTTCTTTCAGTGAAACACCAAATTGATCTCTTATATCTCTTCGTAAGCATAAATTCCTTCATATCAAAAAGTTTATGGACTTGTTACATAATTAGAGCATGGTTTCTGCCAACCTCCACTCAGTTAACAACAGATTTTGTGTGCTCTTTGTTGATCGATAGTGGGTGGTATCAGTGACCTTCCTTCTGAGTGTGGATGGCGCTCATCTCTGCGATGAATTATTCGACTGTTACTGCCACCTTCTTTACAATAAAAATTTTCCAAAAAGAAAACAAACATGAAAATTCAGACTAAAATTTAAATGAAATAAAAATTAAGGCTAATGTTTCAAAACTATCATGTTTACTCTTTTGGTTTGAAATAATGATCTATCAAACCCTATTTGATCTGGCGTGACGTAGAACTTTGTTGACCAGATATGGATTATGTGTATAAAGTTATGACATTGCCACTACAAGGGTTTGTATTATCTAATCCAGACAGTAGCTAAAAACTTGTTGACTAATTTTAAAGATATGGGCCTTTGTTTTTCTTGATGGAGTTGTTAAAAGATAATTTATTTGCAAATTGAATCATACAAATAATAGCTGGTTGGCACATTAGAATATATTCACTTGGGATCAGAAAAATATATGAATCAACTACCCCCTACTGGCAGGGTGTCTTTATCAAGACTTGATTTCTAAAAGATGAAAATTAAATCAAAAACTTAGAATGCATAAACTTTAAATAACAAAAGCTAAATTTAATATGAAAAATCAACGAAAATAGACTGCCAAAATATTGAATTAACGAAGATATAAATCAGACAAAGAATGGATTAATTAACTCAGATCATAAATTTGTAGCATATTTCGCTAAATGAGATATTTGTTATGGGTTTGATCTTGAAGCTTGTTCTGAAACAGCGTAAATGATATGGCTTGCTTTTCCTCCATATATACCTTTGCAGAATTAGATGACCTTTCCATACAGGACAATGATTAATTAGTTACTTAGCAGAATTGAGCCTCTTTTTAAGATGGTTGTTTTCTTTTTCGTGTGCCCAAAACCATTTCTTAGGGCAGGGAAATCAGCACTTTATGAATGGAAAACAAGCCTCCTCCGGGGAGGGTAAGTTGGGTGTCATCATGAGTCATGATAAGAAACTCTCTATCTCTTTGATTAAAATCATTTGTGGGATGAATCCAATTTAATCGAATCGAGATGAAGCCTCTGTCAGATGATTGTTACCAGTGGAAGCTAAATCATACACCATGAGTAAATTAATGAATCTTAGAGTAAATCTTCAAGTTCATTGGTTCACCAATATTCAGTCAACATGCCCCAAATGTACTCATATACTAAGGAATCTCCATCTCTATGTCACTTTCGAGGCTCTAAAAGTAGGAGCTTATGAATCTGACCCTTGCTATGGGTACTTAAAATTTAATATTATAGGAAACATTTAATTATAAGACAATCACCAAATTCAAATCATTGGTTTTCAAAGCCAAACACAATCTTTTAAATATAATTATAATTTAAATCCTTGCCCTTCCCAGTGAGCTTAGCCTTCCATTGCAGTCTGGACGACAGCAATAACTGGGTTGTCAGGACAAATTCATTATTTGTAACCAGCAGAAGAGGATTCCAAAATAAATTCAAAAAATAATTCATAAATAATCGAAAAGATCATAAAGTTAGGACATTATTAGACTAAATATCATTGTCCTTGGCTTTGGGATTAGGGCTGGGATATGTATTCAGGTTATAAGAAGGGAAAATAAGAAATTCTGAAAGGAAAAGAACATAAAAATCAAATCCGAAAAACGGAAAAACATTCACATTCTCTTTGCATCACTGTTAAAAAATAGATACTCGACCATTTCTCCTCCTCTACAGTCATAAACACATTATTCAATATATCTTTTTTCCATCTCTCTGGGCGATACATTTATGACTCAATAAATGATATTAGGGTACAAAATTTAAGCGGAATAACGTGGGTTTTCTGTTCATGAAACTGTTTCTTTGTTTTCCTTTGGGCATTGTTATTCATAATAGTGACTTAAAATCTCTGTGGGCATAAATTTCTAATGTTGTTAAGGGACTGACGAAGTCTTCTCTTGTGTGAAACTCATGATAGTTTCAACTTGTATACGCATAAATATAACTCTTATAATGAAGTCAAATGATAAATAAGTAAATCATGTATGACCATGGTTTTGCCTTTTCTTTGATTTAGTATCCATGACCTTGAGATTTCTAATGTAGGACATAATTTCTCTTCTTCATACACAATATTATAAACGAAGCAAATCTCTGTAATCCCAATGACATGGTTTATGATAAACACTATCTTTGTAGGCGGCGAAGATATTTCTATCCGAGCCATAAATTACCATGCCACTTAAGCTTGATCTTTATTTAAACGGAGATGGCTGTCGCCGAGATAAGTCTGATATACCAGGCATTTACTACTCTTAAATCGACGAGAAAATTATTTTTTGACAGTTGAACTCCGACAATCTTGTGTGAGAAAGAGTGCGTGATATCGAGCGAGATTATCATTGTATTATGTAACGTATTAAAATTTGTCTTATCTAATTAATGTCTGACATGTGAGAATGTCATGACATTGGCGGTCATCTTCTTCTGTGGACTCATCTCGAAACTTTTGTAATTACATGGGACATTTCATTAACTTTTTGTTGTTGGCACTACCGTATTTTCCCCTTGATCTTGGGGCATTGTGACAATTTACCAACTACTGACCAGAAGTGGTTTTACGCTATATACCATATATGGCCTCATTTTTGGCCCAAATTAAGTCCGTTGATGACGTCGACTCTGAAAGATTAAGAGTGGATGTCGGGTGGCTTAGACCTTACCACACCGTTGAATCCTTTTCAGGGACACAGTTTAATCGATCGGGCGGGAAGTCTCCTTTGTACGAGGAGTTCTACCCAAAAAATATAACCCTTCATGATTGCATGTAACATAAGCGGCCTTATTCCCAATATTATACAAACGCAAGTTACATCTGAGATAAAAATGGCCACGTAAAGACCATTTATCCATACTCCGAGCAACCTCAGCACCTTAACTATAAAACCATAGTCCATAAGAGTTTAAAGTTATAGCCTCTTCCTCACAAACATATAATAAATTAAGCGTTTCTAATACATGTTTGCAAATGTAAATAAACTACAATCCTGCTTTCTTCTGTATCGACCTCTAGTGAAAAGTCGTCTCCTGCACATTCACTGCACTTGAAGGGGGTCCCACGATAAATTGAGCAATTACCCAGTGAGAGTGAAATCCTATAAAAATTTCACTCACTGGTACATGCAATCAAATCATGCACCTGAATAACCTCCCTCGGAGAAGATGCCATCTAGAATGAAACACCACATGTCATGAATGAGATGCAACTCAACATAGCTATGTATAAGGCCACTTACCGGCTCCCTCTTGGGACAGAGTCTGAGATTAGGCTCTCATCTTTATGCCCCAGTGAGAAACTCACCATTGGTATTTCAACATTAGTGCCTTCTCCAAAACAAGAATTTTTGTTTTATGAATCCAAAAACATTGGACAATCCTCTAAAGTCACTTTAAAACAAAAGCATTGGACAAGGCAAACTTAAAACAAAAGCATTGGACGATCTCAGAGTAAGCCGCTATTAACATTAATGATCTTCGATAAACAGCTATTCAAAAGCATTGGGCAGTCTAAAGCGCTTTAAAAGCAAAGCATTGGGCCGATCTCGAACGCTTGACTCTTTGAAGTGCCTTGAAGCTGAGCGCACATCCTTTTACCACCGCGGTGTTGATTTATTATGAAGCGTGGAGCTCCATTGCGAATATCTGATGTATTCAGTTTCAGTTCTGCCAAGAATAGTGAAAGACGGCGCCTTATACATACCGATTTTACGCGATGTCGATGCATATGAAATGCAATACGAAATATACTGTCATTGCCTAGGCTATATCATACTACATACCTATAATGAATGTTATATGCACTTGTACCTCATGCATATTAACCCATGCATCGATTGGCCATTTATATCAACTGAACATATAAATTCCAAATTAAATCATACAATTCATGCAAACATACCTAACTTGCACATACGAGTGACATCTACTAGGAGTCATCGCTGATAGATGAATGACACTTTATCCTCTAAGATCCTAATTGGCGTACCATATCACTAAGTAACCTATAGACCAATGTTAGTGGCCTCGATCCCATACAAACTCATGATTTCTAAGCCTTGTATGATTAGAATTATATCAACATGCATATAATTACCCAGACAACATACACCAGTTTCAGCCTATTATTTTATATCGTCTGGCCAAAACAGTTTTTGCCAAATTTGCTACGATCATATTTTAAAAACTGTTGAGGAGTTACATGCCATTCACGAGAGAATATGGCGGATTCTGAAACTCGGTGCTTTTCATGAAGTCGAGAACACGAATTTTGAAGTCCACAGAAGGAGTTATGCAAGTTGCAAGCCATGAAGAAAATCACTTGACATTGCAACACCCTCATTGGCGGGAGATACTATATTTCATCATCATTTTGGAAATCTGTATGAGCTTAATTGGATAATCTATACCAGATGGATTAGACTCATGAGATTTTCACTTGAGTCTAAGAAGCGTCTGGAATCGAGGAGTTGGACTGAAAGGGTTATCAGTAGTAGAGTTTGGAGGCTTCCACATAAGTAGTGACCTCACAACGACAGCGTGGAATCTATGCAATTTCGTGCCCGAGGCACCTTTGGAGCTCCCGTGATGCAGTTTTTCGACCCAAACTCATCTTGGAAACAACCCTTTCAACCTGCGATAAACCCGCGATTGAGACCTGTGATCGACCATAAACATGGCATAAAACTGGGTCCCGACAAGCTTTAAAAGTCAAACACTCAAACACCGAAAACTCAGAGCATCATGTGAAGGAATTAGAACAAAAAAATCAATTTTTTTTCCTTCCTTTTGGTGCTCGAGAGCACCATCCAAATAGCACAAGAGCTCGGCAGAGACAAAAGCGACTCTAGATGGAAAATAAACTGGATGAGGAGATTCACTGCATAAGGCGAGATCTGGCTTTTGAAGAGCGGGCTCGAGAGCATTGGCGGCCTCCCCAGACTTTAGCTCGGATCTCGACGAAAACTCCTGGTTTTTGGGTGTCCACCCGTTGCCTCGACAGGTACTCAGGCTTTTGAAGTCTTGACGGCGTGGGGCGACCACCCAGAGCTCCCGTGAGATCTTCTCTCTCTACACCCTCTCTCTTATGACCAACAGTAGAAAATGTGACATTTCTGCCCCAAAACTTATATTTAACCCCTTTTTCCAAATTTTAAACATTTGGTTCATCGCCCGGGCCATGTGTCCTCACGACTTGATGAATTACATTTTGCCTCAGAAATAATTTCTTTGTCGGTTTAAGTTTCATTATTTTAAAATGAACTTTACTAATTCCATTTTCACTTCCGATATTTTTATCTCAAAAATCCATTTTTGGGGTCCGTGTCAGACGGCGATACCTCGAAAATCCAAAAATGCGAGTATCTCGGAGTCGGTGAAATTTTACGGGTAATTGGATTTAGCGGGACAAATCCAGCGGTGAAGTGCCATTTCATCATCCGAGATCTGAAAAATTTTGAGGCTTCCTACGAACCATTTGTGATTTTACTATTTTGCCATTTTCGAGAAAAATTATATTTTCTAGTTTTACATTTGTTGCTTTTCTTTTACGCTTCTCTCGAATTCACATAAACATAAGATTTGGGAAAAAGTAAACCAGTATCAAATCAAATACTTATTTTTAAGCCTAAAATATTCAATAAAATGGGCTTAAAATTGGAGTAAGGATTTAGACTCATCAATGTGGCATAAGTAAATAATATTATAAAATATAAAAGCAAAACATTTATTGAAAATCTATCAAATAACAAATATATAGTTATAGAAGTTAGTACTTTTATGTTGTAACTTTGCTATCGTCATTAACATAGAAAAATAAAAATATCAAGTGCTTGTTGTGTATGAGTAGCTTCTTGGTCTTCTTTAGTTCAATTTAAGCCTATTTTTGTTCATTTTCTCAAAAGTTAGCTTAGTCACTAAAATGACATTTAAACGTCATAGCACTTATAATCATCATCAAAATCATTAAAATGCACTAAAAATAGGATACGATAATATAGTATGAAATGCAATCATTAGTGGAGCGTAAAACAAGTCCTCTTACTCCGGGTTTACTAACCTTGGCAAGGATTCTATTCCATAACTTTCCTTTCTGAACAGATCGATCACATTGTTTTACTCTCTCTTGCACCTTGAGAAGTGTAGCTGACTATTGGGATTCTAGTTATGTTTTGCATAAAGTCAACCCGCCAGAAAGCTTGAGAAAGTCATAAGCCAGTGTTAGCAGCATCGCGACCCACAATTGACGATGAGTTGGTGGTTTGACCAAAAACCTTTTCATAGACAACATTTGTCCAATGCATCCTTTAACCATACTATACCCCACCCAATTTAGAACATAGATTATGTGTAGCTCTCTCTAGATTGACTACGTCACACCTAGTGAAATGAAGTATTAGTTCTTGTGTAAGGCAGGAAGTAAAATCGAATTCTCGGATGTGAGAACAATCGCACCATAGAGGTTTGATCTTATGAAACCTAGTTGACTAGGCGGTCGTCACATTCCGAGAGGAGTGGATAGAGATAAGTGAGTGGGTGACACATGTAACATGATGAAGTCGAGTGTCATGTATAGATAAGTGAGTGGAGCATTTACATGGCATAGTGAGAGTCATGTGTGAGCCGCAAGAAGAGAGAAAGAAAGAAGAAAGATCTTTGTAGTGCAGTATAAAAAGAGGATAGAGTGAATTTAGGAGGGAATTGGTGGAGAAAAACAAAGAGAAGAAAGAAAAGAAAGAAAGACAAAGAAGGAGAAGAAAGGGAAAGAGAAGAAGGAGAGGAAGGAAGATTCGACGGCTTCTTCCTCTGATCTACCGGCGTTCTGACGATCAGAGTTCATCGGGCCGAGAATTAAAGTCTGTCTACTCGATGAGGGCTACACTCCAAGAGATAGAGACTTTTCCTACTTTGGCTTATTTCCACACCACAAAGAGGTTGTTGGCGTGTTTTACGCACAAGAGGATGTTTGTGTGTTTTATAGCCCTATGTTGACCCCACACTCTACCTTCATTTTGGGACTGGTTTTCAGTTGCAAAACGAAGAGAATTTAAGCTTCTATTCTTCATAGAAGTTGTAGATGCATCTGTGAAATTGATGTTAGGCTTTGAATCACCTAGTTGGACCTCTGCTTCCGAGATGACCGTTTCACTGCATTTGCCATAGCTTAGGCTGTTTATTTGTTTGCATCCAGATCTTGGGACTAGTTTTTGGTTGGGAAACAGAGGGAATTTGGACTGTGTGTGTTGGCTAAATGATTTTAGCTACATCTAGCAAAATTGATGTTGACTTTTGAATCACCCAAGATAGGACCTACACAGCTGAGTTATGGTTCATTTCAGGCCCACCACGGCTTATGAGCTGACTATTTGTTTACATCCAGATCTTAGAACTGGTTTTCAATGAGGAAACAGAGGGAATTTGGACTCATGTTCTTCATAAAAGTTGTAGATGCATCTGTAAACTTGATGTTAGGATTTTGAATCACCATGCTCCGGACCTTTATAGCCACTAAATTGATCCATTTTCTGGGGCCTTACAGCATCGCTATTGTCTGTTTAAAGGCAGATTTGGGGCCCCATTTAGGAGACTAATTTAAGGCCCCGGGGTTGGAGCTATCCTATAAACTGGATATATGGATTTGTTTGTAGCCTATGTATGGATAGGTTTTTTGTGGCACAACTAGCGGCTGGTATAGTCCATATTTCGGGAGGCGCTACGACTTAGGCTATTATTTGTGCATTTAGGCCGGGGATGTGGGCTGTTTGGAGACTAATTTAAGGCGAGTCGCGGGTATCCTGGCTGGATATGGCTTTGTTTGTGGCACAATGTGTAAATTTAGTTTGTGGCTTTAACTATGCTTTGGTTGTGGGCCAGTCCTTTGGACTAAATTTGGGACTATTTTATGTCCTGTTGGTGGCATAATTGTGTGGTCAGTTATGGCTGGTTGTTTGGCCTAGTTCTAGCCTATTTATGGCTTGCCTTGAGGCCATTGTGTAGACTGTTTTATGGGCATATCCATGCCCGCGATTAGTCTTATGAATCGGAAGGTTTTCATTGCTTTAGGTTTGAATAACTTACTTTAGGTAATTGAATGTTAATATATGAGTGAATATATATTGACAATGAGATGGGTTTTATTTGGAAATTATGATTTTGATATAATTGTCCATAATACATGGTGAATTGTATGGTTTGAATTGTCCATGTAGAATTCATCATAAATGCGGCATGATATAACATGCAATGATGCATTATGCATATGCACTGGGACATCACATTGAATGGGTGTGAGTGCATGATTATGATCAATCACCATACTTAGTGATTAATGGGTGGGCTCGGTACCATTAGACAATGTCCAACAGAGTCGCCCGGTTGCATAACATGGAAAAACGTGTGGTGGGTAATAGTAAGAAGGGTTAGACATTCCATAAGTGAAGACTCGAGGCGGTTTCATACCACTCTAATGATGAAAGTCGAGTGTAGGAAGAGCAGTGTAGAATCCTCGCGGTGAGACCGAAATCCATTGCCCACGAAACACATGGTTTTGATTATAAAAAGATCATTTGAAATGAGGACATCCATAAATGTTTTGGTTAGCCAAACAAAGCGGCTTTTGTTTCAAAGTGTTCATTGTATGTGAGTTCCATCGATGACGGTTTTATCACACATTAGCGTCGCATTGTGCGGTGGGATCGTGGGACTCGGGGCATGCTACATGATTGAGTCTCCTCATTTCGTAGCGGGGCATGTAAGTTCCATAGTAGAAATAACATGTTTTACATGGAATGTGAATGTGGAACATGACCATTGCATGTGTGCACTTAGGTGAGAATTAGCTGCATAGAAAGTTTTCTCTTTGAGGCGTGGCTCACCTATAAGGAAAATATTTGGTGAGACGGACAAGTGGAGCGCGCTCATTAAGCGCAGTGTGAAAGCAGGCATGTGGCTTTTTAATAACCTTTGTAAAATGTTTTGAACTTGATCGTTCTAATTTGTAATTTTATTATGCGTGAGAATTATAATTAAACTCTTATAGGCCGTTTTAAATTATGACCTTGCATGTTTCAAATGAATATGGATAAATGGAACCGGAGTGGCCATCGGGTGTTAACTCTCTGAGGATTACGGTAAATGGGACATGGTAGTCTTTGTATTAGGTTGCAGGTATCACGAGTTTCTTGAGTTGATTGTTTGTCAACGAGCCTGGGTTTTTAGGCTGGCTTGGTATTAGAACTGGGTATCTGTTACAAGGCTTGATGGGCTGGGTTTGAGATCTGTTGCATTCATTGTGGATTTCATGTTTTTGTGCCACTGATATCACTGCAGCATTGTGTTATATGTTGTGTGGATTACATACATAGTAAAAGCTATATGAAAAAAGCGGGAACAGGGTTAGAAACATAACCTTGGGGATTCGAGAAAAGAGCAGACTAGTTCGGGATGTTAAAGTCTATTCAGTGGTTGGCGCCCAGCTCACCAATTAGACAAATGGGAGAGAAATCTCGAAGTTTAAACTTGAGTACCATTCTTGGATACCATGTAATACTCTATTGTTATCTGACATATGTAGATGACTAGTTGAGGAAGAGGACCCCGAGGCGGTGGGCGGAGAAACAACCTACGACCACCAGCCTTTGACTAATAAGCCTTCAAAGAGGTTATTAGTCTTTGCGATTGCTCTTGTGCATGGCGAGTGTTATGGTTATTCTTGTTACACAAGCTAATGCAGGAGACTGAAAGATTCGAGTAACCTCCAGAGGTTCAAGGCTCACCATCCTCCAACCTTCAAAGGAGGAGGGGACTCAATGATAGCTAATCATTGGCTCGGCCAAGTCGGAAAGATTATGGAAGCTATAGAGATCACCTTCGATGCCCTTTAAGATAAAACTGAAGATCGCATTCTATCGAGAGGCGAATCAGTGGTGGGATTAGATTGAGCTTTAAGGGAATTGGAGGCTGATGACATGGGAAGAGTTTAGTGAGCTCTGGAGACAGGGTGATTTTCAAATGCTCGGCGTGCAAAAGCTCGAGTTTACAGAGCGGAAACAAGGGGCCATTAGCCATTCTTGAATGCGTGGTGAGTTTCTTGAATTAGCCCATTTAAGTGATTATTATGCAGCCGTAAACATGGCCCAGAAATCTTGAAATTTGAGGATGGTGCAGTGTCCATCAGGAGCCCAAGAATGAGGGATTTCTTGATAGGCATGGACCGCGAGTCAGAGACAGCTATGGCCAGTGAGGAAGTGGATGGCCTTACGGAACATCTCAGAGATGCGGGTGTTAAAGATAAGAAGGAAGGCTGACCTTAACTGCTTTTTATCCTCGGGAAAGCAGGAGAGTTCTTCCATGAGGTTGAAGGGCGGGCGCGACTATCAAGGCGAAGGCCAGGGTCGATCATCGCAAGGTATGAGACATTTCAAGCCGCATAGCCATCCAATGTAAGGAACATGTTTCCATTGCCACTAGCCTAGACACATGAGGCGAGTTGCCACCAGCTTAGGGATCCTAGAGATTATAGGACACCCCGAGTCCCGATCATCGAGTGGGGCGTTCACGAGACTCGATTTGTTCCTCCTTACCCACCATGGGACAAGGGAACCGTGCTCCGTCTTAGGGCGCTCGCCCGGCCCTACCAGCTAATCAAGTCGAGATAGGTGGGTATGGGTTGAGGTCGAGGACAGGCTCTGCGGCGGGACTTCACGAGACCCGGGGGCGTGTCCTGCGCCACCACACCTCCCAGTACACTTGTAGATCGAGTTAGTTATTCGATTTTGTTTGTGCTATTTCACTTATGGGGCGAGGTATTTATTTAGTGCCCATTTGCAACACATTCTTTTATCGATGCATCATGTGTGACGACTTTGGGCTTAGAAGTTAAAACCTTAGAAAAGCCAGTTGTATGTACAGATTACTCTCTAGGGACTAGGGTGAGTGTTGATCAGATATGTCAGGATTGTGAGTTAGAGATCTTAGGGATTCTGCTCACTGTGGACCTTCGGGTCATGGACATGTTGGAGTTTGATGTTATCCTTGGGATGGATTGGTTGACGGCACACCGAGTCGTCATTGATTGTGATCGTAGGAGGGTTACTACCTACACACCGGATGATGTTTGTGTTATGTTTCAAGGGGATAAGCACGATGTTATGCCACTAGCGGGTGTGCGATTCTAGATAGCCCCTGAGAGGCGGTTGATGTGTGAGACCGGAAAATCCGGATTTCTACTTGAAGGATAAAACTGGTAATTTGATTTGAAAATCGAATTTTCTAGATCTCGGTGTGAGAAGCGGACTTCACCGTTGGAATCGTCTCGAGAAATCCGCTACTCACGTTAAATTTAGATTTGGTTGGGGTGGTCGGAAATTCACGTTTTTCGAGGTGTGGGGTGTCGGATGACCTGTAGCGGAAGCGGGGATGCAAGTGGCGAAGGATTAGAGGGCTGCCACGTGGAGGACAAATGCCAACCATTTGCATGTCCTCCTTGAGGACACATGGCACGAGGAGATCCGCAGCTCCACATTGAGCCATGTGGAAGCATGATGTCATAAAGGGAATTAGAAATAAGAAAATGAAAGGAAAATTGATAGCCACACAAGTGGTTAGAGGAAAAAGGGGAGGAAATTTCCTCCTTTGACCGGATGTGGGATGTGCTCCAAAAAGGGAAAAGAGAAAGGAGAAAATGAGGAGAAATGGGGAGAAAGTGGGGAGAAAATGAAAGAGAAAAAGAAAGAGAAATGGGAAAAGAAACAAAAGCAAAAGGGAAACGTAGGGAGGAAGAAAGAAGAATCAAGAGTCTTGGATCTCATTTCCTAGAGAGAATCTCCCTTCTCTCTAGGTTTGTACGCCGATCCGGTAGTGGATTCTTTGGCGATAAGAGAGTTGTTACGAAGAGGATGACGTGTGGACTCCGGTTTTAGGGAGTTTAGACAAACTCCGAAAAGGTAGGGGTTTTTCTCCTACTTGTTTTTGCCTTTTTGTAAAAGAAGAGGTCTTGTTATGGGTGGGGTTGTTGAGCGGGACCGGCGTGATTCAGTTCAAAGATTTGGACGGGTGAATAAATCCTTAGTGTGGATTTGAATGATCCACGGATTTGTTTGTGTGATTGATGTGTGTTGTTGCCATGGTGAATAACATGTTGATTGTGAAATTGTGTGGGCTGTTCAGAAAATGACACTTTGATTATTGCCTTAGCCCATGTGAGCCTAAGTTTGTGTTATGATTATAAGTGAATAACATGATGTATGAATTAAATTGTTAATATATGCATAAGTGATATATTAGCACTTCCTGTTGTATACTTTGTGTGCCATTGCATTTCACTTGGGGTGGGGAGGGTAACCCAAGTAGGGAAATTCATCACGCAGACTGCTCACCAGATCGATGGGACTATTTTTGGAGTCACGGCACGGCTTGGGGATGGGACGCATCAGGGACATGGCGAAGAGATGGCGAATCGGCCTGCGTGCATATTTTTTTTTTTTTTTTTTTGTTCTTTGTAAGGTCGGCGAGACCGGAGTTTATATAAATTAGTAATTAAATACAATTGTAAATAAATCTTTTTGTATAAAATATGCATTTATGAGCATGGCGATGTAGGCCCAGTGGCATTTTGCACATGTCGTGCCTCATGGCATGACGTAGATTTGTAGGTTGGCGGGTGGTCAAGCGGACACCGGGATTAGGCGTCGCGGCATGGTAACGAGCTAGGTAAGCGGTTTGCATGGGGCTGGTGGGTGTAAGAGTTAGGTATCACGGATACAGGACTTTGTAGGCCGCGGGATAGATCATACATCAGTGTGCATTTTGGTGAATTAAATGTGATGTGTGATGGTGTGTTTGTTATGAATTATGTGAATTGTATGCTTGGTGGATAGCATAGGAAAAAGTATTGAACGCTAGGGTCGAGAAAATCTAACCTTAGATGTTCCGCAGTCTTTGGCGCACGCCCGTAAATAACAAGAAATAAAAACAAAAAATATATATATATTTTTCTCGACGTTGCTCCGCTAACATGAACGAATGGGATTGTGGGAATTCTCGAAAATTATTCCGCCAGACAAGGAAAACGAGTAGTAATTAAATTCTAGAAATTTAGAAGTGGGTAAAGAGCAGGGTACAAGCTACTACATCCTTAGGAGTAGCAGGGAAGGCTACTAGATGATGGAAAAAAAAAAAGTACTTTGATTTTTTCTCGGGGCGTTGTTCCAAATTGAATAGCAAGATGGTGTTGTGAAATTCTCGAAGGTTGTTCCAAGCCATAAGATGGAAAAAGAGTTGAAATTCAACTCTTAAATTCTTTTGAAGTTTAGTATAAGGTTAGCTACTCGCATCAAAATACGTAAAAGAAGCGCCGTGAGGATGAAAAAAAAAAAAAAAAATCGCTGCGTTAGACCCGCTGAGGTCGCGACATGGATTTTCGAGGTCGCGACCGTTTGAGCTGACGAGGTCGCGACGGAAGCGGCGTCGCGACCGGTTGCGCAAAGAAAGCTCGTGATGGGCTACCGGACGCGCCGTGGAATTGATGTCGCCATTATCAAATCGAGGTCGCCGGCTACGGGTAAAGAAGGCCGGAGGTCACTTACTCGAGCTTGGCGCCGCGACCGGGAATCCCACTGCGGGGCGTAGGCGACGCCGCGACATCGCTTGACGTCAGCGATATGTGGGCGAGGATGCGTGAAGTCGCGATTATCATTTCGACGCCGCTGACAGAGCTGACAGAAGTGGACGCCGCGACACGGAGGCGAGCGTCGCCATTACGAGCCACAAAGTGTGGAGGTCGCTACATGGAACCGGACAGAGCGACCTGGCCTCGTTAGATTGGATGTCGCCGACATGAAGTTGATGTCGCGACGAGGCTTGTCGCCCGTGATGTCGCGATGAACCGACGCCGCGACATGGCCTCGGTAGGGAACCGATGTCGCCGACATGAACTTGACGCGACATAGGTCGGGCCGCCCGTGAGGTCGCGACATGCAATCGATGTCGCCATTACGTGCGGCGACCGCTTCGGGTCGTGGACAAGAAATCCAGTCACGACACCAAGGTGATGTCGCGACATGGGATGGGATCCAGGAGGTCGCGACCGGAAACGACGTCACACTTACGGCTTCGAGATCAAGTAGAGGGAGGTCGCGACACGCCACGACTGGCGCTTATGCGCCGCAACCCGCGCACGCCAGCCGGCCGGCGCTGGCTACGCGCCGCGACTGCCGCCGTGGCGCGCCGCTAGCCAGCCGCCCACTGGCTGCGCGGGCACCGCGGCCAGCCGCAAGGTGCTCGCGATACGGGCCTGCGCGCGACCGCACACCCAACCCGGGCGCCAGATTCGCGCACCGCTTACGTCAACGTTTGGGATGACTGCCTATGGACAATCGGGCTCATGAACACCGCTCGCGTGGTAAAAAAAAAAAAAAAAAGAGTACAAAATTTTTAAAATTTTCAGGTATGATTTAATATATAAAATATTTATAAGTAAAATTACTATAAATGCATTAACGGGTATGTGAAAATTTTAAAATTTTTTTTCACTGTGTCTCTGGTCGTATTTACACCCTTGAGATACTAGTTATTATTGTTGCATGTTTTTTTAATCAAGGCGATTGGGGTTTCCAAATTGCGTTAGGGACATATGCATAGCATGATGTATATGGAGGATTAGCTGCACTATGTTGCATGTGAATTATATGCATGATGAAATGCGTATAGGAAAAAGGTGAATGCTAAGGTTAGGAACTATAACTTTAGGAATTTGGATAAGGAAACGAACATGAAAGTTTTGAATTTGTTTATGAGTGAGTAGAGTCGGGAGACTGAGGATGAGGACATATTTGAGATGGTTATCACCCGCACTAGAGTCGAGGATGTGAGCCTGGAGAGACCGAGATGAGGACATACTTGAGATGGCGGCACACCCATACTGGGAGTTGAGTGGATGTGAGCCTGAGGACTGAGAGGAAAACACAAGGATTACGCTTATCACCCACTTAGAGCTGAGGATAGGGAGCTCGGGAGAGACTCAGGAGAGGACATACGGATATGGCATCACCCGCACTTAGAGTTGAGTGATAGGAGCTCCGGGAGAGACTCGAGATGAGGACGATACTTGAGGTGGTTATCACGTAGACCCTGAGTTTGAAAGGATGGGGAGTCGAGTGACTCGAGATTTGGATACCCAATGGAAATTTCATTTGGGTGTTGGTGGAACCCAAGCAAAGGACTCACTGATGGATTGTCATCTATGACAAGGATTAGGCTGACCGTCCACAGATGGTCGATTGCGGCCTTGAGAGGTCATCGCTACACACCAAGCGGTTGTGTAGCGAGATATGCACGTGGTCGATACAGAGGTGCGTGGAATTTCTGGGACGAAATTTCTTAAGGGGGAAGAATGTGAGACCCCAAAATCCGTGATTCCTCAACTAAGGATAAAAATAGTAATTTCAGTTGAAAATCGGGAATTTTTCTAGATCTCGATGACTAAACTGACTTCACCGTTGAACTCCGCTTCCGAATCTAGCTACTACGCAACTGGATTCCGAGGTGGCCTGGAATTAACGCTTTCGAGGTGTGAGGCCCATGACACATGGCAAGGTAAGGGGATGCCAAGTGGCAGGATTATGGGCTGCCACGTGAGGAGACCAAATGCCAACCATTTGTATTAAAACTCATGAGGACACATAGCACCAAGAGGGAGATCCATGGCTCACATTGAGCCATGTAAGAGTTAATGACGTCATAAAAGAGAATTAAGAAATAAAAGAAAATGAAATAAAATTGATAGCCACAATAATGGTTAGAGGAAAAGGGGAGGAAATTTCCTCCTTTGACCGGATGTGTGATTGCTCCAAAAAGAAAGGAGAAAATGGGGAGAAAATGGGGAGAAAGGGAGAAATGAAAGAGAAAAGAAAGAGAAATGGAAAAAGAAAGAAAAGCAAAAGGGAAACGTAGGGAGGAAGAAAAAAAAAA
Source organism: Tetrastigma voinierianum (assembly GCA_016808115.1). Lineage (NCBI taxonomy): Eukaryota > Viridiplantae > Streptophyta > Magnoliopsida > Vitales > Vitaceae > Tetrastigma > Tetrastigma voinierianum. Next base: position 77,281 of record JAEQBH010003245.1, on the reverse strand, counting down.
GATCCAGGAAGTCTTGGATCTCATTTTCTAGAGAGAGAGTCTCTTCCTTCTCTCTAGGTTTGCAGTCGATCCGACCGGCTCTGGATTCTTTCGCGACAAGAAGGAGAGAGTTGTTCTACACTAAGAGGACAACGTGTGGACTCCTGGCTTTGGGGAGTTTCGACAACCTGAAAAGGCAGGGTTTTTCTCCTACTTGTTTTACTTTTGCTTATGGTCTTGTTATGGGTGGGATTTGCTGAGGCCTGATCAGCCGTGATTTCGGTTCCAACAGATTTTGACCGAGTGAATAAATCCTTGGTGTGGTTCGACAAATTCACCTGACCTGTTGCAGGATTCAGGTGATGTGTGTCATTCGCCAAGGTGAATAAATATGTTGATTGTGAAATTGTGGGCTGTTCCAAGACGAACCGCCTGATTGTGCCTTAGCCCATGTGAGCTAAGTTTATGTTATGATTATAAACCGAATAACATGATGTATGAATTAAATTGAATATATGCATGAGTGATATATTAAGATGTGTTGCATGCTTTGTGTGCCATTGCATTCACTTGAAGGAGTAACCCGTAGGGAAATTCCACTACCGGGCTTTGCTCACCTGTCGTGGACTATTTTTTAGGCAATCGAAGACGCGCTGGGGATGGGACATCCCAGACCCAGAGGCGGCATTTGGGCCAACCGGCCCCATCTGTATTTTTTTTTCGTTTTGTAAAATTTCAAGCAAGAGACCCAGTTTTGCAGGCAAACGTAATTAAATACACCAAATTAAATGCTTTTTGTATGTAATTATGCATTTTATGAGAAAGATGACGTGTGTGCCCGCGGCCATTTTTGCATGTATCGTGTCTCAAGGACATGAGACATGTAGATTTCCGCGGTTGATTCGTGGTCAACCCGACACCCCGGATCATGCCACATGATGGGTCAAGAAGCCTTACCCTGGAGAATGAGGCGAAATAAGAGTTGAGTCTACCTCGGTGATTTAGAGTACGAGGACGCTTTTTATGGATAAACTACCGTAATTACCTCCGCATAGGGATGTAGACTTCACTATTGAGTTACACCCTAGTACATCGCTTATTTCGATGACTCCGCATAGAATGGCGCCTGCTGAGTTGCAGAAACTCAAGGTAAAATTGCAATAATTATTGGACAAATTTATTAAACCAATCACTTCACCTTAAGGCGCTTTGGTGTTGTTTTCTAAGAATAAAGTGACAAGACCCATCTACTACATAGACTATCTAAGAGTCATCAGTGGTTACTATCAAGAATAGGTACCGTTTGCTAAAGATTGATGATTTATTTGATCAATTAAGAGGGGCGTGGGTTTACTCCAAGATAGATCTTCACACCGTTTACCATCAATTGAGGGTTAGGAAGGCAGATATCCCTAAGACGACGTTTAGAACGCGGTATGGACATTTCGAGTTCATAATGATTCCATTCGAATTGACGAATGCTTCAACGACATTCATGGATATCATGCATAGGGTGTTCCAACCCTACTTAGACAAGTTTGTTGTGGTATTCATTGACGACATCTTGATCTACTCCATGTCGAAGGAGGAACATGAGGGTCACTTGAGATCGTTATCCAGTTCGAGAGCATCGCTGAATGCTAAATTCGCAAGTGTGAATTTTGGGTTTACTGAGGTGAGATTCGGGGGGCACGTGTGCTTCTACTTAGGGGCGTATCCGCCGCGGGACCTAAAGAAGGTTGAGGTAGTTATGTGTTGGGAGAGACCGAAGTCAGTCTTCGAGATACGCAACTTCTTGGGATTTGTAGGGCACACAGAGGTTCATCGAGGACTTCCAAATTAATGAATCCTATGACTGGGATCGACTCGGTTGAGTGTCAAGTTTGAGTGGAATGACCCATGTGAGAAGGTATTCCATGAATTGAAGAGAAGGCTTACTTCAACTCCTATTCTGATAGTTCCAGAACAAGGACAGAGGTACAAAGTGTATTTTTATACCCCTAAGGACGAACGGGGATGTGTTTTGATGCGGTCAGGGAGGGTAGTGGCCACTGCTTCTCGGCAGTTGAAGAACCAAGAGTAGAGTTACACCACGCATCATATGGAATTGGCGGTCATTGTCTCTTCCTTGAAGATTTGGCGCCACTATCTATATGGTGAGCACTTCGAGGTGTTATCAGACCATAAGAATCTGAAGTACATTTCACAAAACGAGACCTCAACATGAGGCAATGCATGTGGATGGAGTATCTAAAGGATTATGAGTTCACTTTACATTACCAATTCCAGAAGGGGCAATGTGGTGGTTGATGCACTCAGCCGGAAGTCATAGGAAATGTTGGATAGTGTAGCTTCCTAGGAGTGGCAGATGCTCGAGATTATGGGACGTCGATTGCACCATAAGGCTCGGAAGCCAGATACTTTGGGAGTCTAGTGGCTACGCCCTACCGAAAGCAGAGTGACTGAGTCCTGTGGACAAGACACGCAGATATCATTCAGCGTATATCCTGGTGTACAAGTGACTAAGCTCGGGGCCATCTACAATTTAGACGGTAGTCTTTGATATAGGGAAGAGTCAGTGGGTTCCATTAGTCATGAATGTGAGAGAGGAGATCCCTCAGAGATTTCCACAAGCCTCGGCTTTGCTGCATCTAAGTGGCACTAAGATGGACAATGATCGCCGTTAATAAGATATCGAGTGGGATGAAGAAACACATTAAAGATTATGTTCACGATGTCTCACGTGTCAGCAGATAAAGGTTGAGCACTAGAGGCCGCAGGATTACCACCCATCGAGGTAGTTGAGTGGAAATAAACATGTCATGATTTAACTTTACGACCAATTTACCACGTAGATATCAGAAGGGCATGACGCCGGTGGGCAATAGTGGACGGCTTAAGTCCCGCACACTTTTTGGTCGTGCAGATGACCTTCACTCTTAGAAGAATTCGCAGTTGTATATACTGAGATTGTCCGCTACATGGGGAAAGTACCAAGATCTATCAGACGGACGGGATCCCAAGTTTACAGCCATTTTTTGGAAAAGTTCTTATATTTCAGGGACACGCTTGATGATTTAGGCACTACTTTTTCATCCCCAAATCCGGACAGCTAATCAAAAGAACCATCCATTTTAAAGGACATGCTTGGGAATGTGTCTTCGATCTCAGGTGCTAGGAAAGCATTTAATCTCAAGTGGAGTTCACCTACAAAATTGTTATCAGGCGAGCATACAGATGGCACCCTATTAGGCACTATATGAGAGGCCATGTCGATCTTCGGATTGTTGGAAAAAGGTGGGAAAGAGACCCACCACGGGTCCGGATTTGGTTATGGACACCTATGACAAGGTGGAATTGATGATGAAGATCTTCTCACCCAGCCGAGTCAAGAAGAGTTACGATGACGCACTCCACAAGAACCTTTTAGAGTTTGAGGTGTGGGTAATCATGTCTTCTTGAAGGTGATGCCTAAGAAATGAGTGGTCAGATTCGGAAAGGGAGGAAAACTGTCGTCGAGGTATAATGGGCCCTTCGAGATACTCGAGAGGGTAGGTGTAGTTGCTTATTGGTTGGCGCTACCACCAAGCTTATCAGGTGTTCATGCAGTATTCCATGTCTCAATGCTTCGAAAGTACACTCCAGATCCGACTCATGTAATATTTATTACGATGCTAATAACCTTTCAAAGTAATCAATGATCTGAAACGCCTGCATGATCATGCTTTGGTAATGCAAGACCGTGAGGTTGATAAAGTGTCATGCAACACCGAGGAATGGAAGAGGCAACATGGGAGCGAGAAGACACTATTCGTACCAACTATCCTTTCCTGTTTAAGGATGAAAGTATGTTTTATTAGTCCTATGATATGAAAATGGTTGTGCGCATGCATATGATAACGTATGCGATAATGGGCGCTAATTTCGGTGACAAAATTCTTTTTAAAGCGGGAAGAATGTAAAACCCGGCAAAAATCGAACTCGTATGATCAACGGACCCACCGTAGGTTCGGTCTCGTGAAACCTAGTTGCTAGAAGAAACTCATCAAATTCCTCGAAGAGGTTGATTTTTCACTGTGGCAACGAGGGTTGGTGGACACATGGCATGATGACACATACATGGTGACACTCGGGTACGAAGAGGTCCAAGTGTCATGGATAGAGTTAAGAGGCTGGCATACGGGCATGATGAGAGCCATGTGTCAAGCCACAGAGAGGAAAGAAAGAAGAAAGATCTTCTTGGTGTTTGGTATAGAGAGAGGATAAGTGAGAGTGGAGGAGGGAATCAGTGGAGAAAAACAAAGATAAGAAAGAAAATAAAGAGAGACGGAGAAGGAGAAGAAAGGGAGAGAGAAGGAGGAGAGGAAGGAAGATTCGAATTCCTTATATCTATCGACGTTCCGACGATCGGAGTTTGTCGAGCCGAGAGTTAAAGTTTTCGTCTACTCGACAAGGTCTAACTTTGAAGAGGTAGGAACTCTTCCTACTTTGGCTTATTTGCACCCTAAGGGTTGTTTGGCCGAATTTTTTATAGGGTTGCCCTATGTTGACCCTACACTATGACTTCAGTTTAGGACTAGTTTTCGAATAAGAAACATAGGGAATTTGAGCTCGTGTTCTTCATAGAAGTTGTAGCTGAATCTGGGAACTTGATGTTAAGCTTTTGAATCACCTAAATTTGACCTATACAGCTCAAGTTATGGTCCATTTCCCAGGACTACCACAACTTAGGTTGTTTATTTATGCAGTAATCGGATCTTGGGACTAGTTTTTCGATTGGGAAAATAAGGAATTTGGACTTGTGTTCTTCACTGAGATTTATGTCTGCATTTATAAACTTGATATTAGACTTTTGAATCACCCAAATCGGACTGTCTGACTCAAGTTATATGGTCCATTTCCATGGGCTACCATAGCTTAGTTTCTTTTAAGTAATTTATATCCAAATCTTGGGTTGGGTTTCGATTAGGAAAGCAGAGAGGTGGACTGTGTTCTTCATAGGCGTAGATGCATCTATAAAATTGATGTTAGGCTCTTAAATCACCCATATTAGACCTCTACATATCAAGTTATGGTCTATTTCCCGGAATTTCCACAATTTAGGTTATTTATCTGTTTAAGGCCAGATTTGGGAATGTTTGGGGACTGATTCTGAGTTGAGTTCGGAACTATCCTATCGCCTGGATATGGCTTTGTTTTATAGCCTATGTATGGCTGGTTTTGTGGCCTAACTATGGCCTAGGTTTGGACAGTCTTTGGACTGAATCTGGGACTGTTTTATGTCCTGATGGTGGCATAATTGTGTAGCCGTTATAGCTGGTGGCGTGGCCTAGTTCTAGCCTATTTAGCAAACGCCTTGGGAATACCATTAATGTGAAATTGTTTTATGGGCATATCCGTACACGATTGGTCTTGTGGATCAAGGTTGTCGTGCTTGAGTTTGAATGACATGCTTAGGGGTAATTGAATGTTGATATATGAGTGTTAATAAATATTGACATTGATATGAGTTTTATTTGGAAATTATATGTTTTTGATATAATTGTCCATAATACATTGTGAATTGTATGGTTTGAATTGTCCATGTAGCATTCATTATACATGTGGCATGATATAACATGCAATGATGCATTATGCAAATGCACGGGGACATCGCAATGAATGGGTGTGAGTGTATGATTATGATCAATCACCATACTTGGTGATTGATGGGTGGGCTCTGTACCATTGGACGATGTCCAACGAGTTGTCTGATTGCATTACATGGAAAAACGTGTGGTAGGTAATAGTAAGAAGGGTTAGACATACAACCTAACGTTCCCCGACAACAGCACCAAAAACTTCATAGGCGTTTGCATGATTGTGTTTTGCAGATATGCAATAAGAAAGGCAAATTGCCTAACCGCGCAAGCGTACGCTCGTCAAGTAATACAGTGTACTCAAAATACGAATATCGATCCATAGGGAAAACCTTTATTGTAGTGGGCTAAGTACCAAAATTATAATACTTATTTAATATTCAAACTAGCAATTGTGATGGCTAAGCGAACGTAAAACCAAATTAAATTACTACTAATGTAACTGTGCGCTTCGGGGCAAAAAGATGACTAAATGGGTGCAAAAAGGTTAGGGTGTTGGTGTTGTTGGACAGTCCTACTTTGTAATGTTGAGGTTCTATTCCATTATCTAATATACGTGTTCCCAAGCGCTCTTATATAAATGTAATTAAAATTTCTCAAGGTCGTTTAACCTCCTTTTATCACTAGGTTTCTTGCTCATATTTGGAACCCCAAGCATCAAAGGTGCCTTGAGAAATTCAAAGAACTCCTGACCTCTTAATTATTGCTAATCCTATTTTACCAAGTTTAATGGGATTAACCCACATGTCTAATTCTCCATTCACTTCTCGAGACCTTACAAGGGCCACTCACATATTAAGATTGATCGAGAAATTAATATGTTGATTTCAACACAAGCATGAGTTAATGGTAAAACAAATATATAAAGATAATGAAATTATGAAAGTCGACATAAACATATTATTCATGTCAATTCATACCAGCACACCCACCTAAACCCACGAAATTAGAACATCCAAGATGATCTATTCCATTACAAATGAAAAGTAAGACTGATAATAAGGATAGAAAACTTTAGTGATAGGGAATGGTGATCTCCTAATTCTTCAAGTCTCTCGCTAAGATAGGCCTTGAAGTCTTCTCCTCAGTCCCAAAGCCAAGGCTCCTCGAGCCACAGCACTTAGTTTATGATCTTTTTCGAACCCCCCAGAGGTGGAATATGTGCTTCCTTTTATAGTCTTCTCCCCGCGACGTTGGGATGTTTTCCGCACCATTCTTTTCCTGGACTCCTATAAAGCTCCATTTACAGCACATTTCCTATAAAACCCAATATAGACTAAATATTAGAAAAGTAATAAAAACAAAGTCATATATGTATGAAACCGATCCAAATCTCTCTAAATCCCGGGTTTGTAATGAGTGTTTTTGGGCACTCATCACACCCCCAAACTTAGCTTCTTGCTTGTCCCCAAGCAAGAAATAGACTCTAAACCAAACACACAAGAAAATAACATACTAAACGCAGAGACGCGCAATGTGATGCACATGTGATGAGCTTAAAAGTCATCTCTTTTTAGTCCATTTTTCTGTTTATTTTTCAGTTAAAATAAATATTAATATCTAAAAATTATGAAGAAACTCACCAGTTGTCATTCGCGGGGAGAGCGAAGAAGAAAAGCGGAAAAATGCGAGAAATAAGTGGATAAAGTGCGACGATTGGCGGAAGCGGAAGGAAAGAAATGACTAAATCCATTGATCTGATTTTAAGTTCACGACCAGGTTGAAGTCGCGGCGGGGATAACGAAGCTATAGAAGTCGCGACATGAAGCGCACATGAGAAAGGCGAAAGAAATGAGGCGATGTCGCGGCGTGAGATCGAAGTCGTGACATCGAAACGGTAGTGGAGACTTGTGAAGGCATGATGTGATGTGGCGACAAGATATCGATGTCGTGACATCAGGAACGAATAGATCAAAGCTGCAGAGTCATAAAGCAAGGTCGCGACATCAATCTGATGTCGCGACATCAAACAACCGGTTAGAAAGCCCGGAGAACTAAATTGATGTCGCGACACGGACACCTTTCGGTTGAAAGGTAAAGCTTCATGAAGTAAGGTCCGCGACGGCTCGAGAAATTAGCGACATTTGAAGACCACGGCCCGGAGAGTGAAGTCACGACATCAAAAACCATCAAGTGAAGACTGCAAGCCATAAGTTGATGTCGCGACATGAGATCGAAGTCGCGACATCAGGAACGACCAGATCAAAGATGCAGAGCCATAAGGGGATGTCGCGACAAGACAGTGATGTCGCGACCGACATGGCGACCCGATTGAAGCCTCTGGTTCCATAAGATGATGTCGCGACATGAGATCGAAGTGTCGCGACATCGAAGACATCGATTGAAGGCGCAAGGCCTTAAGGCGGGGAATTCGCGTAGAATATCGGCGATCGCGACATCGAGGAGAGAACAATTGAAACTTTGCTAAGGCGTGAGAAGATGTCGCGACAAGATGATGATGATGTCGCGACATCAAGAATGACTAAATCAGGCTATATAGTGTGCGAAGTCGCGGCGTGGGATCGAGTCGCGACCTCGATGTCACGACAAAGGAAGCGAAAGTCGCGGCGTGAGCGATTAACTTGGGCTGGATACTCTACGGTCCACGGTACATTGGGATTAGGGCCCCGATTTAGGAACCTGTAAATACCGCAGTATCCGGCTCGATTAAAGTAGCTTGGCGGCCACGAGGCGAGAGTGCGGATTCTTGAAACTCATTTTTCTTTCTTTTCTTTATTTTTTATTTTATTTTGTTATTTCCATCGTTTTAGAAGCGGATTATGTTTCGTATTTTCATTTTCGATTGTATTTTCGAATCTGGATGTTATCGTTTGGTGGCGAATGCGATTTCTATTTCTTTCAAATTACTCTGGAATGTTTGGAAGTTGAGACAAATTTACGGAATTCGATTGTTTAGGTTCAACTGCGATTTTCTTATAGTCAGGAGGAATATTTGTATCGTGTAATTTAGTAATTGAGAATCAACTTCCATTAATTGAGCGTTATCGTCGAATTTATCTTTCTTTGTAATCGATTCTAGCAGTTTTGGTAATTTCGGTTCACGAATTTACTTGATTTTGGTTTTATTGATTTTGGATCGAATACCGAGTTTCTTATACACGTTAAGAATTGCGTCATTACCTGCGATTTCAAAGGGAAGTCTCTGGCGTGACACGGGGAAGACAATCCTGAGGTATACAGTTCTTTGAAGGTATCTTAACACAGCGTCAGGGATCCTTTGCGGCTTTGCAAGTTCACTTGGATAAATCTCTTCTCACTTGAAGTCAGAATGAGTTGAATGGAGTTATCCACTTAAACAAGCAAAGAGTTCACCTCGGTCGGATAGTGAGTCAATCCGTGTTAGGCGAGGATCTAATCAAGGAAAGGTTGATCTATCTAATTTCGAGGAGCAATCTGGAAGTTAATATATCGCTTGCTTGACCAATAGCAGGAGTTAAGGTTCACGATCCATAAAATGGGTATGAAGTATTGTAAAGAAAAATACCCAGTTAAGGAAGTCCTTTTAAATGTAGTTATCTAATTCCTGTATTCGAGAGAATCGAGGTCATAAATTAGATAATGATGTGGAGTGTGGAGAATCCGGTACCTTTACAATTGCCTTGGGCGGATTTTGAAACTTGAGATAATCAAGAAATTTTATCAGAATTAACTGCAGGAATTGATCGTTCACTATAGCTGTTTTTATTGATGTGTCTTTGAGGATAACTATTCAGTATTCATTTCTTTATTAGAAATTCATTTTTATTTATTCCTTTATCTCCCGATTCTTGCGATTTATTTAGTTTATTTCCTTTTGTTCTTCAATTTCCAGCATCGAGATCTTTGGACTCCACTATCTCATTTTATAATCCGAATAGTATGGAGCTTGAGTAGTCGGGGTAGTTGATTTAAAATTCTTGAGATCTACGTGGGATCGATGCTCACGGACTTAAATCCATTTTACTCTTGTTGACTACATTGCACTTGCGAATAGCAAATCAAAACAAAGCTTTGAAAATGACTTATTCTAAGAGATTTAATTCTACATATTATTATAATTTCCCTGAGTTTGCTGCTTAAGTTCTTGAGGATTAATTAATAGTCCTTTGGTGATAGTGTCATAAATTTGTACATGTGTTTTGATTTTGTCAACAACATGTTTCCAAAAGGAAGGATCAAAATGAACCGAACCCACAAATCTTGCCCTTTGTCTCTAAATTCAGAGGATCCTTAAGGTTGTTTGACTTTCAACAGAATTCAGTTGAACACGTGTAACACCCCGAAATATACCCTAGCAGTTTTCGAACTTGTTTAGGGTATATTAAAAACTAAATGGAATTGTTCGAAACTAGAACGAGAGACCCGGAATTAATAATAAAGCCAAGGGTAAATTAGTCATTTACCACTTGAGGATATGAGAGGCATAAATCAATAAGTTTATATGAAATTATGGAATTTGAGAAAAGATGGAATGAAATTAGAAAGAATGGAAGGACTTAAATCGAAAATGAGAAAAAATTTAAAAATTCAAAAGGCAGGCATGGCCTTAACTCAAAAATATGGATAACATTAATTGGTCTCTCAATTTTTTAGGGATTTAGCGTAGAGAAAGAAGAGAAGGGGAGAAGAAGAAGAGGAAGAGGAAGAAAGAAGAAGAAAGAAAGAGAAGAAAGAAAGGAAGAGCAAAAGTATGGAATCTAACATTTAGTATGGATTACTTGGATTTCTTGGATAAATGTTTTTGGGTTATGGGTTGTAAGAAACTGGCTTTCAGATGAATGCTTGTATGGAATCAAGATTATAGAATCCTCCCTTTGAGGTTGGATTCATGGTTTAATTGCAAGTAATTGAGTTAGGGTTTAGAACAAACCCTAACTAATCTTTATGTTTGGTTTATTTATGGGTTATGACCCATATGTGAGTTGTTTTGGGAGTAATTCATGATAGGTTTTTTGGTGTAAGATAAGTATTGAAAGATGATTTGAGTAGAATAGAGGATATAAGATGAATATAGAGTGGTTTTGATGTGTGTATCGAGTATTGAGTTGGTTTGGGTAGAAAAATATGGAAAAATGAGAGAAAAACCACCATTTAAGGCATTTTAGAGGGGGTGAATCTTAGGTACCAAACAAGTGATCATAGGTACCATAAAGACCACAGTCAGCGAATGCCGTCACAGGCTTTGAGGTACCGGTACCCAATGTTCTATTTTGGACTAGTGTTCGTATTTTGGCCATAACTTGGTCATTTCTTATCCGATTTGAGTGATTCAAGTGGCTGATTCGGCTAGACTTCAGGAGAACAAATCTTCTTGAAATAGGCACCCTTCAAGTCGACTCTATTTATCCCGAAATTCACTCAAAGTGGGGCTATGTTCAAACCAATTTAAGTTCGGTTTAAACAGAGTAGTCCCGGTTGTTTAGGACATATCTTGATTTCGGTGCTCCGATTTGAGTGATTCTAGTTGGAGAAGAACCCTTGCACCTTAGGCAGAAATTACAAAAGAACCCGATATGGGAGTATGGAGTTAAGACCCTGAAAATGAGTATTTCAAATGCAAATATGAAAATATGAGCAAAATGACTGAATTTGGCATGAAAATGTCATAACTTGAGTTTGATGATTCAATGGGAATGATTCAATTTCAGTAGATTCGCCCAGAGGAACAAGAATACATGAATGATGTGTGAATGCATAGGTGTCATCTTAGTACAGAGTATATGAAATACCATATCTGACAAACATGGAGCAGGGAAAAAATATAGGAAATGCAATATGTATAGATGTTATGACACTGAATATGATATGAAATATGAAAGCAGAACACAAAACATGAACACGAGCAATAGAAAAGGCTAATGTCATGAACACGTAATGTGGTTAAGTTATATATATGATTATTATCTATATAACCGAAAAGATAACAAATGATTGAAATGCATGAATGAGCAGTGATTGCCAAATTAAAGATTCATGAATAGATAAAGACACAGTAGATTCACATAAATGATAAGAAGAACGAGAATGTGATTAAGATAGGTTATGATTTCTTAAAGACATATGATAGTATGACTACCTAGGGCTAGAAGAATGAATAGTGGACATTACAATCGATGTTTGGTGCTCTGCTAGTGCTACGACACTTATCTTCTACGTGGGCAAGCACGTTACGATGAGCCCTTTCGACACTCCTACTAGTGCTGCGGCACTTATTTTTATGGATAGGCTTGCGTTACGACCGGTGCCGGCACTCTGCTAATGCTACGCCGCCCATTCTGCGTGGCGGGGCGCGTTACATTCGGTGCTTGACACTCACGCTGGTGCTCACGACGCCGCATTCGCATTGGCGGGCAAGTTCCTGTCGGTGCCGGCACTCCTGTGCTCGCGGCGCCGCATTGCGTGGCGAGCGCGTTATTCGGTCTTGGCGCCACGCTGAGTACTCGCCGCCGCATTGCGTGGCGAGCGCGTTGTCGATTAACCGGCACTTACGCTGGTAACTGCGGCACTTTTTGTTATGTGGGCAAGCAACGTCTGTCGGTGCCGGCACTCTGGTAGTGCTACGGCGCCTATTACGATGGGCGAGCCTGGCTGATGGGGTGCCAGGCATGCGCTGGCCGCTCACGGCATACGTTACATGGGCGGCTATATCGATTGATCTTGTCTGTCGGCCGAGGTCGCGGTGTCGCGTATTCGTCTCATTCATGGTTCGGTCTGGGTAGATGTTTATAGATGTAAATAACAGGTGTGTGACGTTGGTGAATACATATCTCAAAGATACCGCCGAACAAGACCCGGTATGCTTTAGCATATACATGTACAATCTTGTGTGTACCCTTAGGTATCATATGTTCGTTGTATAATAAAGCCATGGAACATAAACCATTTAAATTTGAATAATGAACAATAAGAGAGAAAGGAATTCAGCTCTGCTTTGACTGTATATACGGGTACCTCTGTATAGGCTCTATACTCCTATGGGAGATGTAAGAATTATGTTCAAAGTCATAAGGTACAAGTAGACAAAATTATGTAAATGACATGAATAGGAACACAACCTGAAACCCGAGAAAGTCATGAAACATGTAAAAGAGACGAATCGGATTCCTTGTGAATATGTATAAGTCTTAATATGATTATGATATAAGCCAGATAAATCTGTTGTTTTTATATATTACGAGATACGTATGAACCGGTATATGTATGTTGTGATGCCTGTATGGACTAATCTAAAATTATCGATGTGTATCGCATAAATTACGATTTGACCTTGTATGTATTTGACATGACTCTGATCTGTTCCGATTTTCCATTGTATATGTACAAGTTTGCTCTTAATATGATCTGACCTGTCATACATGTAGAAGATATGAATTACAACCTGTAAAAGACATGACACATGGAAGTATCTGGTACTGATAATAATTTGGAATCTGAAAGGATGGAAACCTACATGTGTAATATGATATGAGCTGAAGTCACATACCAGAATAGGTTTAGTTATATGCCTAAGGAAGAGTAAATGTAAAGATTGTGGCAGTTATTGTTGTGGCATTAGTCACATTTATGTTCCCACTAAGCGTAAAAACATACCGATGTTCAATCATTGTGATGCGAAGAGGAGGCAAGAGAACGAGGACATTCACGCGTGAGTATGGTCATCTCGAGGAGATAGGTGCTCACCCGACCTTTATGCGATCTCATGTTTGTATTTCAGAACATATACATGTATAAGAGTATCTGCTATGAAAGTAAATGGGACTTAAACATATTAACAATATAGATTTTGATGGACACCACTCCGGTGGTAGTTCTTTCGTATATGTAAATGTTTTCTGTTATTACAGAAATTGTTTGTATACCCACAGGTACAAGTACAGAGATCAATGAGTCCCAGTATATAGTCTCGCGCCTCGGACCCGATTCGGATCATCATTCGAATTTGGATCGAAATAAAGCGTGACAACACGATTCGATTGCCCTAGTGATTCAACCTCTAGTTTTCGTGGCACTTTCCCAAGAGAATCTATGTGCATTTGTTCATGATCCTAGCATATAACTTCGGTTCGATACCCTCGAAACTTGAATTGCAACACTTTATTGGAGGTTCTTCGAAAGATAAGACGCACCCTTTTGATTCATACTAACACACTTGAAAAATCTTTGAAATTGCCATAATTTTAGTTAGGTGTTCCTAACTAAGATTCATTCAGTGGCTCCCCGGGTTAAGTTAAAGAACCTTAGGCATTCGGTCTTTGAACTTCTGAACCTCAGCCAGAGCGTAAGGGCCCCTGGGTTTAGGAAACTTCCATCCTATGTCCCTATAGAGCGTGAAAGTGGGTCAAGCTCCGGCCGGGTTGGCTCGGGGCGTAGGCTTTAAAAACCTCTGGGGCGTGCCAGGGATTTGAGCTAGAAGATCCTACTTATTCTATTCACACTTTCTTTTTATCTTGCTCTTTTTCTTCTTCTTCTTCTTTTTTATTTTTTTTATATGGGGCTGTTGTAGTTTCTCTTTTAAAACATTCCCATCACTTGGGGTGTTTAGAAACTCCCAGGTTCGTTGAGCGTTAATGGCGAGTCGAGCTAAGCACTTTACCACAGAGATCACATGTAGGTGTGTGACAAACTATTCGAGAATTGGTTTCCCAGGCCCCGGAGGTGACTCTATGTCATCCTTACCTGTATCATCTGACATGTAATTCTGACATCTAACAACCTACGGATCCTTTTTGTGACTTGCCTTGTGTGTTTAAAATGTTGGAGAGGTGAAAAAGATCCTTGATTGGCAATCATGGCATCAATCACACATACTACCTAACACAATACACAAAACATGAAACCAAGCTAAGACATCCTAACACACACACAAGCCTAAACAAAAAAGCTGTGAGAATAAGAACACAAACAAATACCTGAAAACATATCCTAGACAATTAAAGTACATGATGCCAAACCGACCACCCACATCCCCCGAATAAAATGGGCAATGTCACCGATGTCAAGCAAATAAGAGGATTATGAACTCAGTCGATCGAAGGATCACTGCGGTGGCGGTGGTGGCAAATGGACAGCAAGCAGATGTGCAAGCTGCTATTGGATGACCTGCTAGTTATTGATGATGGTCTCCTAGTAGCTCATGACTATGCGCATGTTAGCCTTGAGTGCATTTATGTCCTGGCTCATGGTGACCTGGTGCTCCTGGGTCTCATCCCAGTATGCATCAAATCTGGGGGTGAGGTCCTATACCTGGGCATCTAGTGACCTGGAAGGACTTGTTGGGTCCTCCTCCTGAGATGAATGTGGTGGCGGGGGTTGGGTGGAAGACTGCCCGACCTCCTACTGGGATCCCGAACCTAGACCGACAAGCTCTAAGGTCATCCTCATCGGAGGGCTCATTGCTCGAATCGTACACCTCCTCTGGTCTTGGTACACCTGTTTTGTCTTTCTTAACTATGATCGCCTTGATCGGGTGTATCCAAGCCCCATTATCCTCTAAGGGCACCCCGACTTGCTTGCATAAGCCGTAGATAAGGAAGGGTGGACCAAGATTCATCTTCGCATCTTTGTTATAAAGGATAGCATCCTCTATAACCTGCCCAACATCAAATGGGATGTCTTGTATGATGCCATAATTGAGCAAGGCCCTCTTGGTCGTCACTTCACACACATTAGTCATCGGGATAAGATGTGATATGATGAAGTGATGCCATACCTTAGGAATGTAAGCCAAGTGTTTGGCCTTGAAGTGTATTGCGTGCCCTTCATTGTTCAATTTCCTCGCCACTGCCCCCGTTTGTTAACATCTATTGACTTAGAGTAGTTGGGGTTCTCGTGAAGGCTATCATAGGCCTCGTGGTTAACCAGCTCAAGTTATCGCGATTGATGAACCGCGGAATCTACCAACACCCAGCGCACCCGGACCTTTTTATTACGTGAGGCGAGATTTGCATAGAATTCTTATACACACTTGTTCTTGTTTGGTCTAGGAGGTTAGCAAAGTGCCCTCATCCTTGTTCACAATAGTTGTGCGAAAGAAATCATCGAGTGTTAAACCCCCTTCTCCTTGATAAAGGACCTATTCTTCGAGATGAGGCAAAATTTCTCTGCCGTGCTCTCATTGAATAATTTATCGTGATCATAGGCCCGAGAGGGTTCTTCACTTGCCATGCTTCTTTTCGAGCTCATTTTTTTCTTTTTTTCTCAACATTGGGCACTTGATAAGGTCGGGGTTGGATGATCTATAGGTTTAAATCACGCTCTAGTCGGCTTCCTCACCCCTATTTGGATTCCACTCTACCGAATTACCTAAAAGAATCACCCAAAATCCACTTAGGCAAAAGAACAAACACCTAGTGTTCACTAAGTGAGATGGTGGTCTCAATTCAAGGTAAAAGGTTCTATAACCACCAATCACACCTAGTG
The DNA here is from genome assembly GCA_016808115.1 of Tetrastigma voinierianum. Lineage (NCBI taxonomy): Eukaryota > Viridiplantae > Streptophyta > Magnoliopsida > Vitales > Vitaceae > Tetrastigma > Tetrastigma voinierianum. Next base: position 61,244 of record JAEQBH010003245.1, on the reverse strand, counting down.
TGCCTCCTCTAACACAAACAGCCCAGAAAAATGCTAATGTAACTAAATTGATGCCGAAAAGCATACCGTAAGAAGGATCTCTAAATGAGGGTGGACACGGGTGTTTTCGGATCTAGAATCGTGCTTAGGGCTTTGGAGGTTTCTAAGGATGGCTGGGACGAGCTTGGATGGGATTTGGCTAGAGCACCTACAAAAATCGGAGAGCACGTTTAGGGTTCTTCAAGTTTTCGGATATGAAAATATGAACATTTCTATTCATAAAAACAGGGTAATGTCGTGACTTTCAAACGACGTCGCGGCGTTCGGAGGATTATATTTGTAACGTCGCGGCGTTCGAATTTAACGTCGCGGCGTTCAAGCCCACAACGTTGCGGCGTTCGAGAAGGTATATTATGAATGTCTTGGCGTTAACGACATCCGCGGCGTTCAGAGCTGGCTTTTCCACGTCGTGATCTTTGAGTCAACGTCCGCGAAGAAGTACTTGAGAGGAATTTTTTCCAACGTCGCAACATTGAGCCCAACATCGCAACGTTTCCAGACCATTAACAAGGAATTTTTTACAAAATTTTTTTCTAAGTGTAGAAAACTCCCTGCATTCAGCTTTACTCCTCCCCAAAGCCTGCACTAAGCTTTCCATGTTATTTCTCCTTCGCCACAGCAACCTCGAAACCTCTGAACATGGCAACAAATATCAATTAAAATTAAAACAAGAAAAATCAAACCTAGCAAACTTAAAATGAACAAATTGATGAACAAAATGATTTAAATGCTTGAGTTTGCCTCCCAAGTAGCGCCTTGTTTACTGTCGTTAGCTTGACCAAGTCGTGTCCCTTTAATTGGTGCTCAACCATAGAAAACTTCTGGCAAAACAAAATTTCATGGCCTCAAGCATTGCTTATGTTTGCTTCAAACTTGTGGTGGACTTGTGCTTCTCGAATTGATTGCCAAGATAAGGCTTCACTCGCTGCCCATTCACCTTAAATCGACCTCTCTCAGGATGCACCATCTCGACACTACCGTATGGGAAAACTTGGGTGATCACAAACGGCCCAGACCATCTTGACCTGAGTTTTTCACGAGGTGTTCAATCTTGAATTGAAGAGCAATACTTGTTGTCCTGGTTTAAACTCATTATGCACTAAATGCTTGTCATGCCATGCCTTGGTCTTCTCCTTATAGATCCTTGAACTATCATATGCATTTTGCTGAAGTTCATCAAGTTCATTCAACTGAAGCATCCTTTTTTTCCCGGCCATTTCGAGATTCATGTTCAGCATTCTAGTTGCCCAGTATGCTTTGTGCTCCAGTTCTACAGGTAGGTGGCATGCCTTACCATAGACGATCCTGTACGGGGACATTCTCAATGGGGTCATGAAAGTTGTTCGATAAGCCCATAAGCTATCATCAATTTTGTTCGCCTAGTCTTTCCTCGTCACATTAACTGTCTTTTCTAAGATTTTCTTGATCTCACTGTCGGCCCATCGGCACCCATTGCTTTGGGGTTGGTATGCAAGTGACGCAATGCTTCACCCCATGTTGACCGGGAGTGATGCAAACAGCTTTGTTACAAAAATGTGAACCTTAAATCTGCTGGTCACCTCTCTGGAGTCCCAGACCTTGAAAATATATTTACTCGATGAAATGCGATACCACTTTGGCATCACAAGTAATGGTGGAATGGCTTCCCACCAACTTGGACAAAATAATCCTTTGCCAAGAGTATGTACTTGTGCCCATAGGGCGATGGAAGACGGACCCATAAAGTCAATGCTGAACATTAAAGTTCTACCTCTAGAATATTTGTCGGCGACATTTCATTCTTATTCCATGTTCGGGTCCTTTGACCGTCCAGACTTTACCATGAAGTGTGCATCATTAAATATAGAGGGCCAATAAAAACCCGATTATAGTACCTTGGTTGTTGTTCTCTGTCCATTGAAATGGCCCCCACACTCTAAAGAGTGGCAGTGCTTCAATAACTCACCCACTTCACTTTTCGGCACACACATGAGATAATACGGTCAGCTACTATTTTAAAGTTAGGTCTCCCAGAAATATCGCATCACTTTTGCAAAGAATCTCTTCTTTTGTTGAAATGTGAGGTCAAGTGGACTAATACCGACAGAAAGATAATTGGCCATGTTGGCAAACCATGGGGATGTTTCAGCATGTGACAACGCTAGTATCTGCTCATCTGGGAATGTGTCATCAATCTGCAAATGATGTTTTACTGCCTTTGTTTACGGAATTTCAGTCTTGACGAGATGATCAATACCATATTTTCGGAACCCTTCTTATCTCGAATCTCTGCATCAAATTCTTGCAATAGAAGCACCCGGCAAATAAGTCTTGGTTTCCGCGTCTTTCTTCGTCATCGAAATATATTTGATGCGAGTATCATGAACCTAAATAGTTTTGTTTCCTATAAGGTAAGGTCTTAATTTGTCTAAGGCAATAGCTAACAATTCTTTCTCGGTTGTGGCATAATTGAGTTGTGCATCATTCAACGTTCGACTGGCATAGTAAATGATGGCATAAAGACTTTTCTTTTCTCGGCCCCAGCGGCCTCAAGCTATGAGAAATTAAGCTTGCATCACACATAAGTTCAAATGGAAGATTCCAATCTGGAGTGACTACTATAGAGGCTGAGATCAATTTCTTTTTCAGCAGCTCAAAAGCGTTCATACATGGATTATTTAACTCAAACAGAACACCTTGCATAAGAAGATTAGACAAAGGTTTTGAAACTTTTGAGAAATCTTAGATGAACAATCTATAAAAACCCGCGTGACCAAGGAAACTATGTACTCCCTTTACCGATGTGGGAGGGAGCAGTTTCTCTATGATCTCAATCTTGGCCTAATCAACCTCAATTCCTCTTCCAGAAATGCGATGCCCAAATACTATGCCTTCTCTCACCATAAAGTGGCACTTTTCCCAATTTAAAACTAAATTGGTTTCCATGCACCTTTTTAGTACCAAAGTCAGATTATGGAGGGCAGTTATCAAATGTAGAACCAATCACGGAGAAATCATCCATGAAAATTTCAATGGATTTTTTGAACATATCCGAAAATATTACCATCATGCATTTTTGAAAGGTTCCCAAGGTGTTACACAGCCCAAATGGCATTCTTCGGAAAGCGAATGTACCATAAGGGCATGTGAAGGTGGTCTTCTCCTGATCTTCCAGAGCAATAGTGATCTGATTGTATCACGAGTATCCATCCAGAAAGAAAAATTACTCATTTCCTGCTAGTATATCTAACATCTTATCAATAAATGGAAGTGGAAAATGATCCTTTCTAGTCACTTTGTTCAGTTTCCGGTAGTCAATACAAATTCTCCACCCTGTAACTGTTATGGTCAAGAGTAGTTCATTTTTCTCATTTATTATCACTGTAGTTCCTCATTTCTTAGGTACCACGAGCGAGGCTTACCCGAAAGCATCAGAGATGGGTGCATCCTCCACATCCCTAACCAGCTAAAGTGCCTCCTTCTGCCTCTTTCATTGAAGGATTTAAGCATCTACGGGTATTCCTTTATGCGCACTATCTTCCTCGATAATATCCTGACCTCCACATAGTCATTACGATCCTTTATGTCATCTAGGGACCATCCAATCGCTTCTTTATGCTCCTTAAGGATCTTCAACTTGTTTCCTCATCCATGTTAGAGAGGGAGGATGAGATGATGACTGGTAGTGTAGATTCCTCCCCGAGATAAGCATATCTCAAATGATTAGGGAGTAGTTTCTCTTCCACAATAGGGGGTTTTTCAATAGATGGAGTCAACCGGCTTGGGCTAGCTCCCAAAGATTCAAAGTACTTTCTTCTATTTGGGCCGAAAGAATCCATCCACTTCACATACTCTTGAACTGTCTCATCTTCACAAGAGGAAGAAAGTCGTCATGCGTCGGTGGTCTCGATGGTTGGGGACCCAATTGGTTAGACACTATAGCCTCTAGCACATCCACTCTGAAGCAATTGTCATTATCCGATGGATGCTTTATAGTATTGAAAACATTGAACGTCACTTCCTCCTCTTGAACTCTCATCCTGAGTTCACCTTTTGCATCAAGTATTACACTACAGTGGCTAAGAATGATGCTTCCGGATAATTGGGACCTCTTTATCTTCTTGCGTGTCTAGATGGTAAGTGATAGAAAGATTAAATTGTCCTTTCTGCTAGCAGATCCTCCTCCTCCATGAAATACGCGGATGAGTTAGTGACCTATCACCAACTTCTAAGTGGCGTAGTAGGATGTCACTTCTCTAATTTACTTCTTAAAGATCGACCATGGCATAAGATTGATGCTCACACCTAGATCGCACAGGGCTCTTTCAAAAACTGCATTCCCAATACCACATGGGATTGTGAAGCTACCTGGATCTTTCAACTTAGTTAGCAACTTCTTTTGCAATATAGCACTACATTCTTCCGACAAAGCGACAGTCTCATATTCTCCCAACTTTCTTTTCTTAGACAAGACGTCCTTCATGAATTTCACATATCCCGACATTTGCTCAAGTGCTTTGGCAAATGGTATGTTGATGTGAAGTTTTTTGAAAATATCCATGAACCTGTCGAACTGCTTATCCAATATTTTCTTCCTCAGTCTCTGTGGATACGGGATAATAGGCTTCTCATAATATGAAGGTTTATGCGCTTCAACTTTCTCAAGTGTGCTTGGGACTGGTTTCTTCACTAACTTTTCTGCATCTTCAGGGACTTTGGCACTTCTTTTCTCACTTCCCTTGGGGTTTCAACCTAAATCTTGGGCCTCTCGATTAGTATTTCGAGTCTTCCCACTCCTAAGAGATTCTGACTTTATAGTGCTCTTTTCCTTATCTCCTTGGGTTTACTTCTGAAGTACTAGGTAAATTTCCTTGTAGCCTCTCGCTTAATAACGAAGCCATTTAGCCCATTTGGACCTCTAAATTTCGGAGTTGAGCTGCTTGATTATTCAGTGACGTCCTAGTCTCATTTTCAAACTTATCATGTGACTTCATCATATTCATATACTCCATTCTTGTTCCGTTACAAATCTAGAACTCGACTTCTTCTCTTTGAAGAGGGTTACGACGGTGGCACCACTCCATAAGGAAGTTGAAGTTCTGATTTTGAGGAACTTCGCCGCGCTATATTAAGCTTGTTCAACAATCAAATCTCCATGGCATTCATCATTAGGCGAAGTGGGATGAGGTCCATGACATTGCTACGCATGCAAAGTGGGCTTTCTTGACCTTATGTGCGAGATAATTGAGAGCCTAATTGAAGTGAAAGCTACTGGGACCTTTGAAGTGTGAGCCACTTAGGCCTCTAGTTTGTGAACATGTCTAAGTCAAACACTCAAGCTGGTTTCTTCGGTGCTACTCTTTCAACCGGCCATTAACAATCATTCAAGGCGATGTTCTCAAGAATTTGATAAGCTTCCACTTCATTCATTCCCATAATCGCTCCTCCAGCAGAAGCATCAATGAGAGTCCTTATGGGATGACTCAAACCATTGTAGAAATGGTGGACTTGCATCCATTTGGTGAAACTATGGTGAGGGCATTTTCTCAACATATATTTGAATCTCTCCCACGCTTCATAGAATGACTCTCTCATGTGATAGCTACTGTCGATTCGACTTTTTTGCTTTACTGGCGTGAAAGTAGAAGAAATTTGTTTGATAAGTCATCCCACATGATCTTCTTGAATTCGACGGTTAGTAGCTAATGTGGCTTTCTCCTTCAATGAAAATGGGAACAATCTAAGCCGAATAGCATCATCGCCCACCCCATAATATTTCACTATATATCACACCTCCAAAAAATTCAGGATATGAGCATTCGGATCCCCGTGTGCAAGCATGTGGAATTGAATTCCTTGCAATAACTAGAGAGTGATGGGCTTAAGCTCAAAATTATTCGCTTGTATTGCTGGTCTCCTAATCACAGGTGGAGTAACCGCAAATAGGCGACCATATTCTCTGATAGGTGGCAACATAGTGTCCATATTTGCCGCATCAAGGTTTATACTACCTCCTCTAATCGAACCAACATCGTCTTCCCTATTTTCTTCCATTGGTCCCATAGGTTGTTGTTCCATTCTAACTGCTTCTCTCTTGTTCCCCATAATTCTTTTCAAAGTTCTCTCGATCTGGGATCGAAGGAATGAATTTTAAATAAAGTCTATTACTTTTTCTGACCTAACGTTCCCCAGCAACAGCGCCAAAAACTTGATAAACGTTTACGTGATTATGTTTTGAAGATATGCAATAGGAAATGCAAATTGCCTAACCGTGCAAGTGTACGCTCGTCAAGTAATACGGTGTACTCAAGATACGGATATCAATCCACGAAAACTTAATATTAGTGGGCTAAGTACCAAAATTACTCATCTTTATTTAATATTCAAACTATGGTGTGATGGCTAAAGCGTAAAACCCAGTTAAATTACTACTAATGTAATTGTACGCTTCGAGGCGTAAAGATGACTAAATGGGTAAAAAAAGGTTAGGGTGTTAGTGGTGTTGGACAGTCTTCTTTTATATAATATTCGGGTTACATTCATTATCTAATATCATTATTCTCCAAGCGCTCTTATCTAATGTAATTAAAGCCTTTCTCAAGGTCATTTAATATAGTGCTAATATTCACTAATATTGCGCTAATCCCCCATACTATAATGTTTTATAGGACATGTCGATATTGGGATAAAAAAGGAAGCTAACAATAAAGAAATAACCAAAACAGAGAAAGCAACAAAGAAGGGTAGCAGTGATTGCCTATGGTACGCAGCAGCGAGGCGACCCACGTTGCGGCGTAGCCCTTCGTAGCAGCGAAGGGGGCCTACGCTCTGTGAACTGAATGCGGTCCCCGAGTGCCTCTAGTGCGCGGAGTGGTGGCTTCCTTCGGCCGGTGTGGCGAATCCCAATTTCAAAACAGGAGCTCTAAAATTTCTGATTTTTTGGGCCATTGATGCCGCATTCCAAGGTATAAAAAGTGAGCGATTTCGAGGCAAAAATGAGAGATTGGAGGCAGACTGAAGACAAAGAGAAACGGATAGAGAGAGATTGGTGAAGGCAGTTCAGGGAGTGCGAATCAAACTGTGTATTTCATATCTATTTGTTTTTGGGTGCTCTGAAGGACATCTACTGATGCAGTAATGAAAATCACTATGAACTAACTTTTCTCTCTAGGGTTTGTCAACCCTAACCGCTCGTATGGATTAATACTTTAATTGTGGTTTAATATCAAATAATTCTATGGTTGTTTTACTCCTTAATTTAATCACATGTCATGCTTTGGCCAATTGTGGCATGCTAATGCTAGGAGTATGATATCGAGAGATGACACAAAGTAGGGGACATGGGTAAAAGCAACAGTCAATCGAGGAATAGAGATATTCAGCGTTACAGTGTAGTAGGGTTTGCATTCATGCATCTAGTCAAGGGTCGACGGAGATGTAATACACCCCACTAAGCGAGATCAGGCGAGTTATATCTCGAGAAAATATCTTGCCAGACACACGTCTTCCTTCAACATAATCATATGGTATATTAAATAAATGCGCTATCTGGTTCAAAATCCATAAAGGTGTGGTAGATGAAGGCAAAACCTAGTTTTCTCATCATTACCTTAAATTGAATTCTTAATATTAGGCTTTCTTTAATTCAGTTAATTTATTCATAATTCGCTACAAGATTGGATCCAAATATTGTCTAGGTCACTAAATCAGTATTTAGCACGCTTCTCTTCGATAGAGCGACCTTGACTAACCCAGCACGCTGCGTGAACTCGTAGCGTATACTTGTGCCGCAGTACGCATTTTTTACCGACTTTTGCGGCTCACTTCTGTTATCCAAGAAGTTTTGGTGCCGTTCTTTGGGGAGGACCGATGTTGATAAGTGACAACCGTGCCATAGATTTATACTTTGGATCAATTTTATTTATTTAATTATTTTTACCTTTTTTTTATATCGCCGTTTAGGTATTGTACCTTATTTCATCTATGTTGTGACGAGTGGAACTTCTCTGTGATTAGGCAAAGCCACCAATGTGCATGCAAAGACAAGATTGTAAGGGAATTACTTCGATAGTCTGAACGGAAACAGTTTATTACATAGATGGCCATATTTTACGACTAATTTGAAATCGTCGCGAATCAAGAGGATGAAGGACAGTTCCTAGAAAGAAATGAACCACAGGTGGATCATAATAGACATAATTATAGAGATCAGGCCACCCGATCATTTTATGCAACGATAGTCATATGCTGCTTGAGGAGTTCGCCTTACCACCCCTACGAGTTGTTCGATCGGCTATCACGAAGACCTTGCAGGTCAGCGAACAACAAGCGAATAGTAACTCTGGAAATGCTCCCTGATATCGTTTCATGGGTTGCCTAGTGAGAATCAATGCACATATTGATTTATTGAAGTACGTGAGCATAGTTAAATATAATTGGTTAGCAGAAGAAGCTCAGTTCGATACATTCCTTATTAGCGACAGAAGCTAGAATTGGTTGACTTAGCCAACCCACTTAGGATTCCATTACCTGCTCAGATGACTTAGTGCATAAATTTCTAACCAATTTTTCCCACCCGCAGAGATCGCACAGCTAGTGCAAGAAATTAACACATTCAGACAATTCGAGGGGGAGAACTTGGCCAGGCCTGGGAGAGATTTCATGAGCTATTGAGGAGATGCCCACACCACAAGTTGACTAGGTGGATGCAGGTGCACATGTTTTATAACCATTTAAGCGATTCAGCTAGGACAATCATTGATGCCTCAACAGGAGGTACCCTGAGGAAAAAAACTACAGATCAAGCTTATGAGATATTGGAGGATACATCCCCTAATTCTAATCAGTGGCCTCGAGATGAATCAGCTAGGGAAGCCCTTAAGCGGAGTAGACCACCCGAAATTCTCATTAATTTGGTAAACCATATCGCCTGATTAACTAAGCATTTCACGGCTACAAGCATCTGATACGAGTGAATGCGATTCAAAATAACCTTTAGGAGATCTGCGAGTCTTGTGGAGAGACGGCGCCGTCTTGCCGTTTGTCGGTCGAGATTCGGATAATGATGGAGCAAGCCTGATATGTGAATCGGTGAGTCAAACGACGGGGATAATATGGAGTAATACATGCTCCCGGAACGGGCACGAATCAGAATCCGAATCAGGGCTAGGGTTGGAGAGGTAACCAGAATAATCAAAACAACCAGAATTATGGCTGGAGAAACAACCAGAATAGTATGCCACCACTTCAAGCGAGCAAGCCGCCACTTGAGAAGAAAGTGGATTTGGAATAAGCCTTGGCTCACATGATGACTTCCCATAGCACATTTATGAATGAGACGAAGGCCACATTCCAAATGTCGAGGCTCAGCGACTCTGAGAACCAATCCACCCGGCTTGAATCGAGGGGCTGACTCGAAGCACGGAAATTGCAAATAGGCCAAATGGCCACATTGTTGACTGAGAGGCAGCATGGATCATTACCTAGCAACTCAAAGGTGAACCCGAAACGAGAAGGTAATGAACATGTTAAAGTTGTCACATTGGCAGAGAATTTGCAGTACTAGGCCACCAGCTAGTGATAGAAGAGGTAGAAACGGAGAAAGTAATCTAGACCAATCAAAATGATAAGATAGAAAGGGAGCATTTAAGATAAAAGTCTCTGAAAAGAAAAAGCGGGGCTAAAGATCGACCAACCATGACTGAACCCAATGTTCCAATTTTGTACCCTCAACGCCTGAAGAAGAATAAATTGGACAAGCAATTCACAAAGTTTATGGATGTGTTAAAGAAATTGCATATTAACATTCCATTTGTTGATGCGTTAGAACAAATGCCCAGTTATGTAAAATTCATGAAGGATATACTGTCAAAGAAAAGAAGATTGTCGAATTTCGAGACAGTGAATCTCACCGAGGAATGTAGTGACATCCTTCGAGGAGAATTGCCCGCAAAAAGCCTAAAGACCCGAGCTTGATTTTACTGTTCAGCAACACCATCGGGAACTCCATCTTTAGAGAGAGGCCTTGTGACTTAGGAGCTAGTATAAACCTCATGTCGTTATCCATATTCGGCTATTTGGGGATTAGGTGAGCTCGTCTAACTACTGTCGCACTCCGATTAGCAAACATGTCCTTTGAAACATCGAGGGAGGTGATAGAGGACGTTCTGGTAAAGGTAGACAAGTTTTATCTTCATTTGATTTCAATGTTCCCTAGGCATGGAAGAAGATAAAGAAATACTCATAATATTGGGTAAACCCTTTCGATGCTTGCGAGCGATGATTGATGTGCGTGGGGGAGAGTTGAGGTGAAGTGCAAGGGATGGCCAGGGAGTCAAGTTCAATGTCTTTGAAATTTTGTGAGACACCCGGCAGAGAGTTTCATGATAGAGACCGTGGAGGCTATAGTGTCTAGCCATAGTGGTCTCACTAACCCTTTGGAAACTAGCCTGGTATAGAGTGAATCAGAAGAATTAGGAGAAGAGGTCAAAGAGTATGTGAAATGGATGGATCCTTCCAGCCTAATAGAAGGAAATACTACAGGCCGTAGAAATTACCAAACTGTCGATTGCCACCCTTCGAACAACCACCTAAGATAGAACAAAAGCCACTACCCAGCCATTTGAGGTATGCCTATCTTAGGGACGCCTCCACCTTACCAATGATTATTTCAGCCTCCCTAACAGCAGAAGAAGAAGATAAGTTATTGAGAGTACTTAGGGATCACAAGGATGCACTTGGTTGGTCTCTGGCTGATTTAAAGGGGATTCGCCCTTCTATGTGTATGCATCGCATCCTGCTAGAAGATGGTCATAAGCCTTCAGTGGAAGCATAGAGGAGACTAAATCCAACCATGAAAGAATTAGTCCGCAAGGAAGTACTGAAGTGGCTAGATGTCGTGGTAATTTATCCTATTTCTAACAATGCATGGGTAAGTTCGGTACAAGTTGTGTCGAAAAAGGGAGGAACAACAGTGATAAAGACAAAGAATATCTTTCTTGCCAGCCAGAACACTCCGCACGGGTTAGAGAATTTGCATTATTCTTAGAAATTGAATAAGGCTACCCAAAAAGACCATTTTCCACTACCATTTCTATATTAGATGTTAGATAGGCTGGCAGGGCATGAATATTACTGTTTCTTAAATGGGTATTCTAGATACAATCAGATCGTTATAACCCTAGAGGATCGAAAGGCGACCTTCATTTGCCATATAGATACGTTGCATTTAGGCGATACCTTACTAGTTATTGTGTGGACACATTTAATGCGTATGATGGTCATATTCTCATATATGGTTGAAAGGACAATTGAGGTGTTCATGGGCGACTTTTCGATGATGAGGGAACTCCTTTGACAATTGTTTGGAAAACCTGAGGTCGGTGCTTGTTAGATGTGAAAAGACCAATCTTGTGCTAAATTAGGAGAAGTGCCACTTTATGGTACAGGAAAGCATAGTACTTGGGCATCGGATTTTTGCAAGAGGAATAAAGGTCGATAAAGCTAAGATTGAGGCAACAGAGAAACTACCCCCACCATCATCAGTAAAGGGCATAAGAAGATTTTTAGGACACGCAGGGTTCTATAGGCGATTCATAAAAGATTTCTCTCAAATTGCAAAGCCCTTATCAATTTGCTAGTTCAGGGGACACCATTTGATTTTGATGAGGAGTGTGTGCAAGTTTTTTCAATCCTAAAAGATAAACTAGTATCGACCCCTATAGTGGTAGCACCAGATTAGGACCTCCCGTTTAAGCTAATGTGCGACGCCACTGATTATGCGTCAGTGATCTTTGGGGTAGAAAAGAGAGCGGGGATATTCCGAATTGATTCAACGTACTAGTCATACTTTGAATGATGCCAGGTTGAACTATGCCACCATTGAAAAAGGTTAAATGCTTCATTGTTTTTGCCTTTGATAAATTTAGGTACTACTTGATCGGCCTTGAGGTAATAGTGCGTGACCACTCAGCCATTAAGTACCTAATGACTAAAAAGGATGCAAATTTGAGACTAATACGATGGGTGCTCCTATTGCAAGAATTTGACCTATAAATCAAGGACAATAAGGGAACAAAGAACACGTTGCGGACCATGCGTCACAGTGGGGACCTAGAGGCAGGTACGAGGTTAATGATGATTTCCCATATGAGCGGCTTCTAACGATTAGAGACACAAAGATGCGTTCCATGGTTTGCAGAGCTATGTGAATTACCTAGTGGCCAAGGTATCAGCTGGAAGCTTTAGCTACTAGCGGAAGAAGAGGTTCTTTGCACACTTAAAGCACTATTACTTGGAAGAGCCTATTTTGTACAAACATTATGCGAATCAAGTGATAAGGCGGTGTGTACCAGAAGATGAAATGGGTAGTATTCTAACTCACTGCCACACCTTATCATGTGGAGGACACTTTGGAGGCTAGAGGACAACAACAAAGGTATTACAATCAAGTTTCTACTGGCCTAGTTTGTTCAAGGATGCGCACCAGTTTGTATCTACCTGTGATAAGTCCCAAAGAATGGGCGGCATTTCCAAACGGGATGAACCACCCATGCGCACAATTCTAGAGGTTGAGTTATTTGACTCCTGGGGGATGGACTTCATGGGTCCATTTCCCTCTTCATTCAGTAACTGTATATTCTCCTTGCTGTGGACTACGTCTCCAAATGGGTAGAGGCAATACCGACACGCACGAATGATGCCAGTATGGTCGTTAAATTCCTTCGCAGCCACATATTTACACGGTTCGGCACTCCATGAGCATTGATCACGGATGGTGGTATATTCGACAGCTGAGTTAAGTGAATCCTACCCAAAAAATATGGTGTCTTGACATTGCACTTCACTTTCGCACCACCATGAAGCAAATGGACAAGTAGGGTGTCAAATGTCGGAGATAAAGTCCGTGCGGAAAAGAAATAATCAATAGTTTAAGGAAGGGCGAGTGAAGATTGATGATGCACTTTGGGCATACGGGGTGACATTTAAAGCCCTATTAGGTAATAAGCCATTCAGGCTACTCTATGGGAGGCTTTGTCATTTGCAGTGGAATTAGAACATAAATATCTTGAGCCAGCCTAGGCTTCGGTGCACATGGATGATGGTAGCCGGAGAGGGCGGATGCTACAAGCGAGCGAATTAGAAATTCTATAATGAGGCCTAGCCAAAGTCTTTCGAATATATAAGGAGAAGACGAAAGCTTGGCATGAAAAGTATATTGTAAGGAAAGAGTTTGAGCCAGGTCAGCAAGTCTTGTTGTTCAATTCTAGGCTGAAACTTTTCCCTGGCAAGTTGAAGTCAAAATGGTCAAGTCCATTCATAGTAGTTCAAGTATTCCCCTATGGAGGTGTTGAGATAATGCATCCAGAGAAGGGACAGCTCAAAGTCAATGCCCAAAGATTGAAACCGTATTTCGGAGGAGAATTTCATGCATGGCTGACGGGGACACCATCGAGCACACACAGAGGCGGGGACGATAAGTGTGAAAGGTCATGCTTGATTCGGTTATTTTTCCCTCTATGAATGATGTACGTTGTAGGAATGTCGAGCTACCGACGTTAAACATAGTGCTTCTTGGGAGGGGACCCAAGTATTGTGAGATCACCTTCTCCTTTGAACTAGCATTATTTTCAATTTTTTTCAATTGCTTTTCGATACACTTTTCGTTTTTGGAATTGCTACTTTTGTCTGTTTTTAATGAGTTTGTGAGTTTTTCAAGAATACCAAGGGCATGAGCACGAGCACTAAGAGTTTACGTTCATTGGAGTGTAAGAGATTGAGTCGTGTTTTAAAAACTAAAACCCCTATCCATATGTACTTTCTAGTGCGCGATGGTAGTAGAACTCTCGCCACTTTAACGTAGCAAACAAACATTTTTGTGATATGCCTTTAGTCACTTGGCGTGGCGTCCTCACGCCCGTTGCGACCCTGCCCCTACAGCAGTCTGCTCAACGAAAGTCTCTACGGTCTTTGCAAAACATATCTTCGCTGCACTCGAACCCTTCGCGTGGCAGCAAGTATTTTGGGTTATATCACCCGCCTGTTTAATTCATTCCCTCCACTTTACTTTTTCTTCACACTTGCCTTTTCTTCTTCCTCTCTCGTTTTTTTTGTTATTTTGTAGATTTGCCAGATGACCATCTCAGCTCCTAGAGTTCGCCTAACCAAGCGATATGATCCAGTGACTCCACCCCTCATGAGCGCCACCACCCCTCCAAAGATCCACGAGGTTCGTTTCTGGGAGGCGAAACGGGGATCTCTGTATTATTCAGCGGCTCGTTCGTCCCAAAATGCGGTTTCCCCACCTCCAATGCGTTCTTCAACTTCACCATCTAGAACCGCGGTTGGCAGACACTATGTGTGCCTCCTGTTCCCGAAGTGGCCCCTGTGTGCGGGTTCCACTCGATTGCCTTTAAGTCGGCACGGCATCTTCGTCAAAGAAATGAGTGGAGTCGAGTTTGGTGCGGGCCATCCGCCGGATCTACGCTTTGATGGATGACGGCGGTGCGGAGTATAGGGTGCTATTTGGCGCCCCTGAGCTATGGCGTGTTCGATGCGAGGCTCATCCGACAGGCTTGTGGGGCATGACCATCATTGTTGGGTTTGGCACTGAATCTCACACTCACTCACGCGAGTGGCGAGGTTTTGGTATAATTTTTGTGTGTTTAAGAGCTAATATACCGCGTTGGAGTACAATTACGAAGGGCCAGAGCGATCTACGGCCTGACGAGGGTTCGGTTTAACATCGAGTTCGTCGTGGCGGGGTTGATTAGTGACCCCGAAAGGGAGATCTGTCAGGAACCACGATACACCCATCGCTCCGCTACATAGTTGTCTTGGTACAGTCGGTCCGATGTTGAACTGCGAGGAAGCGAGGTGCGAGCGCTACCCATCTGCTTTGAGGCGAAGTTCGGGAGCGGGCGGTCGGATGAGACACCGATGAGGATGTCGGCCCGGCCCACACCTAGTGCGGCGACCCACAGGGACAAACCACGAGGTCCCCTATTGACTTCGGTCCCTCACGGAAGCAGATTATGCGGCTCACTACACGGTTTGACACATGCTTGGACTGAGTCTTAGAGACAGTGTTTGCCCAGGTCGGATATGGACGCCACATCAGGTTGAGATGGCCACCATTCAGCGACCGGGACCTTATCACCCGGCGAGTTGGCTCGGCTCTGTCTCTCTTCACACACATCGACACCGCCACCGCCTTTTTTTACCGCGGTGATCCTCTAGGACGTATCTCTTGCCTTTGTTTTCTCTTTCTTTGTTGAGGACCTTATTAGTCATTAAGTTTAGAGTACCATATATTAACGGGTATCTGAATGACTCAGTCATTCATCCTTTTAATTATTGTATTTTTATTTTTATTTTTATCTTTGCATGTTATAGGTTTTTATGCATTTTTAGTTTGTTTAGGATTTGTTTTAGTTTGTTTCGCCTGTTTAAGTAAAGACCTTGTCATACCAACATATTTGCATTTGGAAATATTATTATGATATGGTGATTTCAGAGTGGTGTTAATTATTCTTAGCTCACAGATTCATATGATTACAAAAAGTCACCGTGTCCTTGAGAAAGCACAATGTTTCAATGATAGGAACTCGAGTTGTTTGACAATTGAATTGCGTTGTATAAAGTCGAGAATAACCATGTCTGATCGCCCTTTTAGATCTCGAAATCAATTCCAGTAGGCTATCATGCACACACACCGTGATCTTTTGGGTATGCTGACTCCGAGACTCACCATGCAAGTTCTAAACCTTGGAAGTTAACATATTCAAGTAGTAGAGACACCTTAGAAAAGAAGGATCGCCTTTGATATATATATATATATATATATATATATATATATATATATATATATATATATATATATATATACTCTCATATATATATATAGAATAAGAAAATTGCATGGTATGGATTGGAATGGCGGATCATCCAATACGAGATCAGGAGCACGATCAGGGAGCTGAAGCCTAATGCCTGAGCCAAGCGGGCGGGGAGTCATTGACTTCACTGTCCGTTACATGGGACATATGATGGATGATCTCCACGGTCTAGGACCTCGAGGTTTTGTTGAGTGTTAGATTGAAGTTCTAGAGGCGAATGCGATGCCTTAACCAACCAATGAAGTCCTGATGGATCCTAGATTATAGGAACCACATCTAAAACCTATTGGTACTAGTATTCTTCCAAGCTTATCTTAGAGTTATTTCCCTTAGAAGTAGTTGAAGTGAATAAATTGGTGTGTTCTCATCCTTCTGTGTTAAGCTATTCCAAATAGGTGAGATAGATTCAAGTTTGGGGGTACTATAGTCGTACTATACATTGGAGATCACACTTTAACCACACTTAGACTCCTTGGGAAAAATTGACAGCCCGGTAAGGGGTTGACTGCGGTCGGCCAAAGGTGACAATGTCGGTGCCAGAAAGTTCAGACAACCGGGGTGATCCACGGATCTTTTAGTTGGTTCTTGTGCCCCTTTGTGCAAGTATCATGTCTTAGACCCGTATCGTCGATATTAGTTGTCCTTGCAGCCTTTGGTTAGAGTATGTTCTTACTTGAGGACAAGTAAGAAGCTAAGTTTTAAGGGTGATCGGAGTGAATCATGCATGCATTCGATTCACAATTTCTATGTGTTTTACGAAACAACTCATGATTCATTCATATTCACTAATATTGCACTAATCCCCCATACTATAATGTTTTATAGGACATGTCGATATCAGGATCAAAAAGGAAGCTAACAATAAAGAAAGAACCAAAACAAAGAAAGCAACAAAGAAGTGCAGCAGTGATTGCCTCTAATACACAGTAGTAAGGCGACCTTATTTGCGGCGTAACACCATTCTTTTTTTTTTTTTTTTTTTTGACAATGAAGGGGGAGCACACACACTACGGCGCCGGGCACAAGAAGGCGGTCGAGTTCCTGCAGAGATTGCAGCTACTTGGCTGAAGGAGCTTTCAGCGGCGTAGCAAGGTTCCCCATTCCAAAACGAGAGCTCTAAAATTTCTAGTTTTCTTGGCCATTGAGTGGGCGCATTCGGGTATAAAAAGGAGATTTCGAGGCAAAATGAGAGATTAGAGGCCGGCGAAGAGACGGAGAAGCGAATGAGAGAGATTGGTGAAGGCCAGTTCCGGATCGCGAATACGACTTCTTCATATTTCTTTTCTCTAATTCATTTAATCTTCGAAAATCTTCACGATTTATAAGTAGAAAAATCACTATGAACTAACTTTTCTCTCTAGGGTTTTGTCAACCCTAACCACACCATTATGGATTAATACTTTAATTGTGGTTTTTTTAATATCGATATGAATTTCTATGGTTGTTTTACTCCTTAATTTAATCACATGTCATGCTTTGGCCAATTGTGGCATGCTAATGCTAGGAGTATGATATCGAGAGATGATGACTCGTAGGGACATAGGTAAACGGCGGCAGTGTCGGGGAATAGAGATATCCCGTGTTCCAGGTGTAGCACTAGGGTTTGCACATTCATGCATCTCGGAGTCAAGGGGTCGAAGCAGAGATGTAATACACCCCACTAGCGAGATAGGCGGTTATATCTAGAGAGAAAATATCTTGTAGACACGATCAACCCGCTAACATAAATCATATGGTATATTAAATAAATGCGCTATATAGGTTAAAATCCATCAGGTGTGGTAGATGAAGGCAAAACCTAGTTTTCTCATCATTACCTTAAATTGAATTCTTAATATTAGGCTTTCTTTAATTCAGTTAATTTATTCATAATTCGCTACAAGATTGGATCCAAATATTGTCTAGGTCACTAATCGGTATTTGCTGCCTTCTTCGTGGGAGCGACACTTGACTAGCCCTTTGCGCTGCGTGAACTCGGCGCGCTATGCTTGCGACGCATGAGTCTACATTTTCCAACTTTACGCTCATACGGCGGAGTCCAACGAGGAGAAGGAGAAGAAAGGGAGAGAGAAGGAGGAGAGGAAGGAAGATTCGAATTCCTCTGATATATCGACGTTCCAACTGTCGGAGTTTGTCGGGCCGAGAGTTAAAGTTCATCTACTCGACGAGGGATATCCTTGAAGAGGTAGGGACTCTTCCTACTTTGGCTTATTTCCACCCTAAGGGCTGTTTGACAATATTTTTTATAGGGCTGCCCTATGTTGACCCTACACTCTGCCTTCAGTTTGGGACTAGTTTTCGGTTGGGAAACGGAGGGAATTTGAGCTTGTGTTCTCATAGAAGTTGTAGTTGAATCTGTGAACTTGATGTTAGGCTTTTGAATCACCTAAATTTGACCTATACAACTCAAGTTATGGTCCATTTCCCAGGACTACCACAACTTAGGTTGTTTATTTGTCTGTGTCCAGATCTTGGGACTAGTTTTCAGTTGGGAAACAGAAGAAATTTGGACTTGTGTTCTTCATAGAAGTTGTAGTTGCATCTGTAAACTTGATGTTAGACTTTTGAATCACCAAAATCGGACCTCTACGGCTCAAGTTATGGTCCATTTCCTTGGACTGCAACAACTTAGGTTGTTTAATTGTTTGTGTCCAAATCTTGGGACTGGTTTTCGGTTGGGAAACAGAGGAAATTTGGACTCGTGTTCTTTATAGAAGTTGTAGATGCATCTGTAAACTTGATGTTAGGCTCTTAAATCACCCATATTAGACCTCTACATATCAAATTATGGTCCATTTCCCCGGAATTGCCACAATTTAGGTTATTTATCTGTTTAAGGCCATATTTGGTTGTTTGGGGACTGATTTTTGAACTAAGTTCGGAACTATCATATGGCCTGGATATGGCTTTGTTTTGTAGCCTATGTATGGCTGGTTTTGTGGCCTAACTATGGCCTGGTTGTGGACAGTCTTTGAATTTGAATGCGGGAT
Source organism: Tetrastigma voinierianum (assembly GCA_016808115.1). Classification (NCBI taxonomy): domain Eukaryota; kingdom Viridiplantae; phylum Streptophyta; class Magnoliopsida; order Vitales; family Vitaceae; genus Tetrastigma; species Tetrastigma voinierianum. The sequence goes on along the minus strand of JAEQBH010003245.1, from coordinate 42,340 downwards.
TGTTTATGTCACGTTGGTGCATAATTGGTTGGTTATGGTTGGTGGTGTGGCTGGATTCATTTATTATGACTTGCCTTAAGGCCATTGTGTAGACTTTTTTGTGGGCATATCCATGCCATAGTTGGTCTTGTGGATCAAGGTTGTCATTACTTAAGTTTGAATGACATGCTTGGGGGTAATTGAATGTTGATATATGAGTGTTAATATATATTGAAATTGAGATGAGTTTTATTTGGAAATGATATGTTTTTTATATTGTTGTCCATGATACATGGTGAATTGTATGGTTTGAATTGTCCATGTAGCATTCATTATACATGTGGCATGATATAACATGCAATTATGCATATGCATATGCGGGGACATCGCGTGAATGTGTGTGAGTGCATGATTATGATCGATCACCATATTGGTGATTCGATGGAATTAGACTTAATTGCCATTGGACGATGTCATGAGTCGCTGATTACATAACATGGAAAAACGTGTGGTAGGTAATAGTAAGAAGGGTTAGACATTCCCTTAGGTGAAAGGCTCGAATTGGTTCATACACTTTAACGTGAAAGTCTAAAAAGTGTAGGAAGGCATGCGGAGTCCTACGATGAGACCCCGAAAATCCGTTGCCCACGAAAGACACGGTTTTGATTATAAAAGATCATTCGAAATGAGGACATCCATAAAAGTTTTGGTTTATAAACAAACGGCTTTTATTTCAATGTGTTCATTGGTTGTGATTCATCAATGTTGGTTTATCACACATTGGCATTCGCATTGTGTGATGGGAGTCAGTGAGGACTTGAGGCATGGTACATGATTGAGTCTTACCTCATTTCATGGCATGACATGTAGGATTCCATAGTAGAAAATACATGTCTTACTTGGAATGTATTTGTGGAACATGACCATTGTATGTGCATTTAGGTGAGGAGTAGCCTCTGTAAGAAGTTTTATTACTAGGCGTGGCTCACCCTATAAGGGAAAATATTTCAGGTGCGAACGGACAGTGACGACAATTCGAGGTGCAGTGTAAAGCCCGACATGTGGCACTATAATAACCTTTTGTAAAATGTTTTGGAACAATCTAGTTCTAACTTATGGTGTTTATTATCTGTATTGTAATTAAACCTTTATAGGTCATTTTAAATTATGACCTTGCATGTTTCAAATGAATATGGATAAATGGCACCAAAGTGGGCATCCAGTTGTCAATTCTACATGTTCCAGTAAATGTTACGTGGTAGTGTTGTATCGGGTTATCCGATATCCATGAGTTTCCGCAGGTTAAAGTTTGGTCAGCCCGGACCCCGGATTTTGGGGAAGCCACATCTTGTCCCAGGACTCAGCCTTACTAGTCATCTGCGCTGAAGACACTCTTTATGACATTTCCACTATAGCAGAGATTCCTTAATAATGACCATGACAAGAGGCCATGGGTATACACTCCCTCTATCAGGAGTGGTGAATCCTCTGTTAACTACCTAATTACCTTAAAATACCTTAAGTTGTACCTAATCATCGCCCTATGAGCGACCTTTAAAAGGTAACAATGAATGAAGTCAAAGCACATAATTAGTATCCTTGAGCACCTAAAGTCTAAGGATACTTACTTTTATTCATGATGAGATTATCATTAGCATTTGAATAGATAATCTATATGATTGTCTCATAGCTGGTCTCCAATGCGTTTAACTACTCTTAGCAAGCATCTACATGTTAACTTTAATCATCACTATGATTATAGTTTATGAGATCTACTACTTGATCAAATCAAGGAGTATAACATGTGCTAGTCTATCCAAATCAATAATGTTCATTCTTGTTGATCCTACAACTAGGGATGATTTAGATACTAACATAATTACACATGATAGGAATCTCATTATCATGATATCATCATGATTCCCGCATGCTATGTTATGCCTCCATAAACTTCCACATTAATTTATTTAAGATCGATATCAATTCATACAATAAATGAATGTTAGATTAATGAAAAAGCCTTTTATAAATTAATATAAGATATACAATAAGTGTTAAAGGTGATTGGATAGCCTTTAGAGCATTTATCTAACAAAGGATGTAATATTCTTCGATTAATTCAATGAAAATAAAAAGATTATTCTTCCTCAAAATCTTCAAATATAAGTGTACATTTTGATATGGATTATTATGACATACGCGATTAATAAGAACCTTGACTTTGTCTACTAACAAGTTTTCTATTAAATATTCCGGATCCATCTTTTCAGTTTAATTCACTGGTTTTCTGTTTGTTAGAGAATCAAAATTTTTGTATTGGAGAATCTACATTTTCCTACATGGCTGTCATGATTATCTTATTCTTTCCTTCCTTGTTTGTTACCATTTGATCATGTCTATAGAATGTAATATTCTTCAACCCAATTCAATGAAAATAAAAATATTATTTTTCCTCAAAATCTTCAAATATCAGTGTGCATTTTGATGTGGATAAAGTCTTATTATTTGCAAAAATATCACACAATTTCAACAAAAAACAATAAATAGAAACCAATTTGGGGCAACATATTATTATTATTTTTAATTAAAACATCAATATTGCATCTAAAAAGATGTTCATATTCACAGACATAAAACTCATATAGTAAATGCTTAGCCAATAAGACCTAACTTTCAGTAGTTAAGACTTGTAAAAACACCATATTCGCCCTCTCCTTTCTTCTCTCATTTTTTCTTTCTTAGTTTATTTTCACTTAAGTAAAGATGAGTGATTTTTTTCGCTATTCTTGACCCCAAATCACCTATTTACATTTTTCTCCAACATTTTCCTTTCAATAAAATGATTATTTCACATATATATGAGTTTTACTTTGTTTTTATGAAGATTTTGTTGTCGATTTATTCTGACGTGTGGTTTATCGTCGATTTATTTATGAGCACATGGTTATGTTGTCTTTGATACGATAGTGAACGATTCAAATGAAAAAACATATTCGTTTGGGCCTTAAGCATTAGTCGTGGTTTTGATATGTTCTGAGCCCCGAAATTATAAGTATTATAGTCGTGCCAGTTATTCATCCTTAAGCTTTGGTAGGTCTTTATGTTATTGGCTTTGATGATACGTCATTCTCTAAAGTTTTTAGCGAATTTTATTATATGCTTTTATCGAATATATTACTAGTTTAAATTAATACAATTATTTATCTTTTTAAAAAAAATGTGGTCAAGACTTAATAGCTCAACCAAACATAGGGCAGGAAGGGATTCGGGATTCGAGTCCCAGTGAGAATATATTTGTGAGGATTAATATAATAATTTATTATAATCTGAAAGTAGATCATAAAAAAAAAAAAAAAAAGATAGTAAATTCTTATAATTTATAAATAATTGAGAACAGTTTAATAACAATTAAATTATTATTTAGATCTCTAGCTTTATCAAATAATTAATAGCTATTATTATTTGTAATTAAAAACAAACAATTATGATGATATTTGTATTCATATTTTAAGAATTTTGAAATTAAAACAAGACAAAGTATTCTTAACCCGATTACTAGTTTAGATTAAGAAATCCAATCTTTGCATATAATAATTATGACATAAAGATGTTGGTCTTCAAATTTTTTACTTGAAAAATTAAAATTATTTATCATAACAAGTTTAAAACAAAATTTAGAAACTATTGGCAATGAAGGCAGTAAGGAGCAGGGAACAAAAAATCATTTTTACGGTAATATCTCCTTGGCATCGGTTCGATCGGCGTTGAGAGAAAAATCGATCGGAGGAAAAATCGGGAAAAATCGTCGATTTTTGCGGCATCGGAGAATACCGATTTTTCAGCGAAAAATTGCGTAGACACGTGCGGCGCTTGTCTTTGGAATTTCTGAAAAAATATCGGTAAAATATCGATAAATATCGGTAAAATATTGATAAATATCGGTAATTACTATTTTGACTCCAAAAAATTATATAAATACCTATAAAATCATACAATCTCTTTACAAACTCATCCATACACATTCAAGCTTCATTTAACTATCAAATTATTTTTTCATTGTGATTTATCTTAATATTTTAAAGATCTTATTATGAATATTATCTTCATAAAGATGATATCCTTTCATCAAATAATATAATGAAGCCATATCGGTATTTATTTTGGTTTTAAATTACTATTGTAATATAATTTATTGATAAATTATAATGAATATTGTTTTCAATAAGTGTATATTTATGTATTTTTTATAGTTCAATAAAGTATTTTTATGAATTTCAAAGTATTTTTATTAATTTTCGCTTTACCGATATTTTTATCAAAATATTCATTGATATTTTTATTAAAATATCGGTAAGTCTGGAAATATATAATTAATTACCGATATTTATAGCTATCAAGAATGGGAAAACGATCACAGGGGCTTATAATTTTTCGGTTTGATGCTATGAAAACATGATTTACAAGTTTTTGATAAAGCATTAAGGATGTAATGATATAAGTAAAATTACTTTATTATCCTTCCCCACGGTAGATCCGTGGAATTCTCCTCGGGGAACCAAATCTCGCTATCTCCCTCCTCCCTGCAGAGAGTGCCAGTTGGGAGAATCGAAATCAGGAAAGAATGGTGGAATTCTTGGAGTTGGAAGCTCAAGACGGCGTGCGGATGCCGTGGAACGTGATACCGGGGACGAAGCAAGAGGCAGCTCACAGCATCATCCCAGTGGCCGCCATCTACCTCGCTCAAACTGTTTCCATCCATGCCGGTTCTTCCCGTACTCCCTCTCCAGTCACCATACCGCCAAATCCGTCCTCCGCCCTTCGCCGTCGTCGACTTCTCCTGCCGACTATGGATCTGCCCTTTCTGCCAGCGCAACCACTTCCCCACCTATTCCTCCATCTCGGACGTCAACCTCCCAGCGGCTTTTCCTAAACTACCACTCTCGAGTACGAGGAGTCTCCTTCCGACGCAAGCCCTGTTCCATGGTTTTTATGTTGGTTGTGCAGTACCTGTGATCAAGGGAGGAAGTGGGGTTTCACAAAGTCCACTTGCTCACTATCAGGCTACATGGATCTGGTGCCGGAGAATTCTCTTGTGGGGATGATCACCTTCCGGAACGTTTGTGCAAGTTCATGAGCTAGGGTTCGGGCACGTTTTCCAGGCTACGTGTTTAAGGGGACTAAGGATGTTCCAAGATCAACTATTGAGCAGATGAATTTTTTGCCAAGAAACCCAGACGGCTACTGGCATTGTTGCTGGCCCTAGGGACAGGCTGTCCGCCGAGCATTGCGCGCGGTTTTGCTGCCTGTGGCTGAGTGCAGTTGCGCTTAATTCGGTATCGATAACGTTATCGATTGCTGCTAGTGTTTATTATTTCCCAAGTTACACAGAATTGGGCAGCAATGCCACGTTTGAGTCATATTTTGCTAATGGCATTTTGAGAACTTTTTCAAGTACTATGGAAATGGTTATCTTCATTTTTTGAGGATAGAATTGGTGGTAAGAAAACTATTTTATTTTTACTACTAAATGTACCTGATTCTGCATTAAGGCAGTTCCTTGATTTTCTTGGAGGTGTGTGCAAGAATGATGTTTGTCGATTAAATGTTTGCTTTCACATAAATGTCTGTTTTTTTGTTCCAATTTTGTTCTGTTTTAGCCAGTTTCTCATATTTTGGCAGCAGAAATAGAGTGTTTCTGTTTCCAAAATAATATAGAAAGAATGAATCGATACCAAAAACTTGTTCTCTTTGGGGCGTTTTGTATTTCAAGCACTCGAATGATAACAAATAATCTAAAACAAAAAGCACTCAATGTTTCTCTGGAAAAAATGTTGCTTTTGAAAAAGCTTCCTTTCTTACATAGCTAGGGTGTTTGATTGATTGAAATTTTATGTTGCAAGGTTCTTGAGGAGCTTCAGAAGGATCCTTGGCCTGTGCCAGCGGACCAGAGGGCTGTGCGGTGCACGAGCGCTGCATTGAGTGTGGCTGCTAGTTTGTTGGGAGCGTGTGTTCCTGGCTCCGGAGCTAGGATCATGGCATTTATTGGTGGTCCATCAACAGAAGGGCCGGCTGCTGTAAGTTTTGCCAGTTTTCTAGTAGTCTTGCAAAAATTAAGTTTTCCTTTTTTAGGGTGGTTGGTATTTGCTCCTCTGCCTTTTTTTGTTCTCTTTTCTTTGTATACATCCTGTATACTCTGGGGCTTGGCCCTGTTTTGTCAATATATTGTTCAGCTTACTTATCAAAAAAAAAAAGGTTCTCAGAACCTCTGGTTCCCGTTAAATTGTCTTTTCTGAGATTTCTCATCTCTGTTCCTGCCATTGGATTATTCATCAAATTGATTTACTTCTTCAATATCTTGCTTGATTAGCCAAGTTCTGAATGGTTGCTCAATTGAGGGCTCAGTAAACTCTATAGCTTCAATTTTTTTGGTTTCATGTTTATCAGATCTAGTGTTAAGTTCCAGGGAGTTGGTTGATTTGGAGAAATTAATTGGCAACTTTTGGAATCTGTATATGTGTTTTGTTTGTTCTTGCAACTAACTTAAGGTATTAATATAATGTTAATAGATTTACAAAAAAAAACTTTGACTTCTCTTTCATGACGAAATATCCATTGAGAAAAAAAGTTGTGCATGGAGGATTTCATATATCAAAGTGAATAGTTGTTCATCCCCAAAAGGACAAAAAGAGGAGGATAAACACATCCAGGTGGATAAGAGGAGTAATTTTATTGGTAATTCTTATTCTGCCCAATGGAAATGGAACAACACTATGTTTATTTACTGAAGAAGGAACACTTTTGCAATACCTTTGCCATCCAAAAGCTGGTCTGCACTGAACAGAAATTAGTGAAGTTTGTGGAAAGTCTAAGATATGGAAATCACATCACTCTGGTACCCATCAGCCAATCATTTCTTCAATTCCAGATCTGGAATTACAATATGAGAGGAATAAGAGTTGCATTGTGGTTTCAAGATTTTGGATACTACTAAAAGATAAAGTTGTGGTAAATTGGAGTTTCAGCAAGCGAGAATGTAGAGCAGCAATGGTAGATACTTTCCATTCATAAAGGATAATGGTCTTGTATAAATCCTAATCTTATCCTTGAGAAGATGTGTTATATATGTATTGAAAAGGAAAGTCTCGCATGCAAATTATGATCTGTTATTTGCTCCAAAAACAACAATCAAGGATTTGGAGAGATAGTAAACTAGGGCATTGCTAGCAAACCTTGGAGTTAAGAGCTTGTGGATCAATGTGAAGGAAACAACAGTAGTGAAGGTTATTCCGGCTTGCAAACCTTGGGATTACAATATATAGGTAAAAAAAGATCGAGAGGATTTAGATTGTAAAGTAGGGGCATTCTTGGCGGAGCCTGGATTAAACTTGTGGATGAGTGTAGAAGAAATGGTGGCTAGCTATTGGTGACCATGCCATGTAGGTTGTGAAGTGATGGAGCATTGACCAGATGGAGGTTGACGGAGTATCCGCTGATGAAGTGTGATGAGCATGGGATCTAGAAGAGCTCCCTAACTGTCTTTTTCCTTCTCTGCTAGAACAAGATTTTGGTATGTGTTGTTTTTTAGAGTAATACTAGAAAAGGGTAGAAACTTATTGATTTGAAAAAGATGTTTATACTTGATCCCATTTACAGCCTCCTGGGTATTTCCCTTTTGGTTGTTTTGCAATGCCCCAAGCATCATTCTTTTGAAGGCTTGCATCTCTTCCATAACTACAACTTTCCACTCGGGGATTTTAAGCTTCCTGGTCTTTTTGAGGTACTCACTTATTTGTAATTTTTTACAACTTGATATGATGAAGATAGGTTGCTGTAGGACATATAGTTGGACATCAGGTACTTGGATGATGATTTGATACCTTTCCTGTCGGCAATTGGCATGTCTAAATTGTTTTGTTGTTGCAATATATCTTCTTGTTGGCTACTAGGGAAACCTATGACTCCTTCACATAGGGGTTTTGTTTTCGGTTAAAGTCTCTTAGAGGTGCTATTTGACTAGACAATAGGTACTCTCGAGTAGCCGCGCTTGCCTTCATGAATAAACAGAGCTTAGGGGTTGGTGATTAAGCCTGGTAGATCTCCTCCTGTTTCCAACCCTGTTTCTGTATTTTCTAGAATTGTTAGTAGCATAATTGACTTAGCTGGAGGTTTGAAGAGATTTGGAGACCTCACCGAGGCTTTCTGTAGATTCGGGTGACTCGATTGGAGGCTTGGATAGATTTGTTAACTTGGTTGAGATTGGAAAAGGAATAGTTGAGAAATTCCAAAGACAATCTTCACCTGATTTACTTATAATCCAAAGAAGAAGAAGATCTTCACCTGATTTCTCCCCTTGAAGAGAAAAGTAGCATCCATGGTGACTGTTATAGTATTGTAGAATTAGAAACTAGTTGGGAAAAGGAAATATGTAGAGTTAGAAACTTCCATTATTTCCTATCGATTTAGGGATTGTCTTCAGATATAAATAGGTTATTTGTTATCAATTATAAACACAATTTTTCCTTTCAATTAACTCTAATTACATGGTATCGTATCAGTGGTTTGGGGCTCTGAGCCAAAACAAGAAAAATTCTTGGGCATATCTAATACATAGTGTGTCGTAGAGGTCAAGTGTTTGCAACACGCACGGGGAGAGCAAGACACCGCCTAGACAAGAAGGTTCGCTGATCGCTGGTGACCTAGACCACCAAGTCCAGTGGTCGGAAGGTGCGCGCGTGAGCTACACGTGCCACCACAAGAATTTGCCTTGTTCCCCACGTGCCTGCCAGCACCTCCGATGATGCGCTCCTCCAAAGATCGTCGCCGACGATCCTCCCCACCCACTCCGCCCCTTTGTCCGATGCCTACAACAATGATTTTCAAAGCATTTTGTGTCCGACAACCTTGTTTTTCTAGGGTTTCTCGGTACCTTCTCCTTGATTTCTTGATTCAGAGGGTGTTTGTAGAGTGCAGACCAAGTTCTATTCTAGTACGCATTTTTTGTGGAAAGGTGGTACTTTTCACTAAAAGATCCCCATTTTCTGGGTATTTTTAGATTTTCAGAGGCTTGTTCGAGTTAGATATGCTTCTATGACTAACTTGAAACCCTTAGGAGGAGTTGTGTGTCATTATTGCCATAATCCGGGACATGCATGTCAAACCATCACTACACTCGCCGAGTCGTGCAAAACTAACACGTGTTTTCTTTCTCATCTTCCTTCACGTGGGTCATTAACTGAGCCACGACCACATGACATGTGATTCCGCTTATTTACTACGTTCGCTCCCACCCTCTCTACCTCTACTATTACCCTCGTTAGACGGCCAAGATTCATCTCTCTGGGTCGTGACACCATCCGAATTCTAATCACTTCTCACCTTTGTTCGAAGCCTACCACAATTATCTATTAATTTAATTTCGTGAGTAAACCACCAGACACTTAATCAGAGTAGCTCATTCTTCATGATCATTGTTCGATTCAAGATCTTTCGGACGGAAGTATTATTGTCGAGGATAAGCAGTCCTCGGGGCCCCTATATTCTTGAAACAAAGATGCCAAAGTCACATTGTTTGTCTCCGAATTGTTATTCCATTTGAATTACATTGTCGCCTGGGTCATCCTTCTCTCTGTCCGTGGAGGAAGCTATATCCTCGCTTCTAATCCATCACATCGAACCGTGGAGTCGTGTCAATATGCTAAGCTTCATCGGTATTGCATTTGAGTCCTAGAGTCGATAAGCGAGCTTCCGGCTCGCTGAGTTAGTTAAATTTATGATGTTTGGGGTTCTTGTCAGGTTATGCCACATTTGGGTATAAGTATTTACGTTACTTTGTTGTGATTTCTCTCGTGTCCATGGCTTTATCTAATGAAAAGTCGTTACGAGTTTTTTCTCATTTAGTGCCTTTGTGTTGAAATTCAAACACGATTCCATGTCTACAATTCAAACATTGAGAAGTGATAAGGCCAAGGAATATTTGTCGGAACCTTTTCAGTCTTTCATGTTACAACATGAGATTCTCTATCATACCTTGTGTGTTGATACATTCTCTCAAAATGGGGTAGTTGAGAGAAAGAATAGACATCTTCTTGAGATTGCCCAGACCCTTTTGTTCCAGATGAATGTCCCTAAACATTTTTGGGCTGATGCAACCTCCACAACCTTTTTTTTGATTAATAGGATGCCTGCGTAGGTTCTTAATTGGGCTACTCCCTTACCCTGAGGATTGTTTCAAATAGTGGATTTGTTTCCTTTATTGTTAAAGGTATTTGGATGCACGTCTTTGTTTGAGATATACATCCTTAAGTTTCTAAACTTGATTCGAGAGTCCTTAAAATTATCTTTGTAGGATATTTTCGGTGTTAAAGGGTATAGGTGTTATTGTCCCACTCTTCGACGTTACTTTGTGTCTACGGATGTTACATTATTTGAGAATGCCTCGTTTTCTCTTTCTTCTCCTGTTACTAGTTAGGGGGAGGATGATTTACTAGTGTACACTATTGTCTCCTTTGGCTCCTACTCCGGCTCAGTTCTGTTAAACTTCCCATTACTCAAGTATATTCTTGGCGCCAAAACACTTCAGTCTCTAGTCCAACACTTATTGCTTCATCATCAGATCCAGTCTATAATGATGATCTTCTGATTGCTCTCCGTAAAGATAAACGTCATTGTGCTCACCCAATCTCATTGTTTGTTTCCTATATCCATTTGTCTCTTCCTCTTGTTTCTTTACTGCATCTCTTGATTCTACCTCTCTTCCCAACATCAGTGAGACTTTTATCTCACCCCGGATTTGGTGTAGTGTTAGAATTGGATGAAATCTGAGGCTTTAGATGACAATGGTACATGGGGACTTGAATTGCCTTTACCCTCTTTGGAAATTGTGGTTGTCGTTGGGTGTTTCTTTGTAAGTTGTCTTGATGGGTTTGTTGCTAGATTGAAGGCTGTCTTGTTGCTAAGGGCTATCTTTTCGGAGGAACATGGTGTTGATTGATACAATACTACTCGCAGCCTTCGCTAAGTGACATACATTCGTCTGTTTCTTTCCCTTGCTACTTCTTATGATTAGGACTTGCATCGGCTTGATATCAAGAATGCCTTTCTACATGGTGATCTTCAGAAAGAACTTTATATGGAGCAACCTCCGAGGTTTGTTGCTCGAGGGAATAGGGAAGGTGTGTTGTCTTCGAGGAGATCTACGCCTTAGTTTTGAAAGCAGTCCTCGTGCTTGGTTTGAAAATTCAGTTAGAGAAGCTGATTGAGACATTTAGCATACAAAATCGTCGACCATTATGTCTTCTATAGAAATTCAGGTTATGGTATTATTCTTTGGTAGTGTATGTGGATGATATTGTAAGTATTTGGGAGTGACTCAGTATATTATCTCGCAAATCCTTTCTTCGCATTCGGTTTATTTTATGAAAAGATTTAGGAATGTTTAAGTATTTCTTGGAGTGTTGAAGTCATGAGAAATAAACCCAAGGAATTTTGTTATCTCAGAAATATGTGTGCTCGATTTGTTATCAGAGACGAGTGGGTGCCAAGCGGAGTGTAGTATTCCTATGACTCCTAATGTGCAGATACTAAGGAAGGAGACCTAGTTGAAGACCTTGAGAGATATAGAAGATTGGTTGGGAAATTGAATTATCTTACAGTAACTCGCCTGGATATTGCTTATTTAGTAAGTGTTTTGAGTTAGTATATGTCATCTCCCACAGTCAATCATTGGGCAGCTGTGGAGCATATCTTATGCTATTTGAAAGAAGCTCCTGGATGTGGAATATTGTATAAGAAGCTTGGGCATACCAGAATTGAGTGCTTTTCTGACGCAGATTGGGTAGGATCTAAGGACGATAGAAGATCCACCTCAGGATATTGTGTCTTTTTGGAGGCTTTGAAGTGCCGTAGGAAGAGTAAGAAGCAAAGTGTTACAATCTCAGGGGTTTAGTCTTGAGTCAGTGTAGGTATGGCCGCAGTGCACGTATGCGAGATCATGTGGATACGTTAGTTATTGATGGAAGTGGGCATCGAAACTTCAGTACCAGCTAAGCTTTGGTAACCAAGCTGCCATGCATATAGCACTTAACTCGGTATTTCATGAACATACCAAACATATTGAGATGAATTGTCATTGTCCATGAGAAGATCCAGTTAGGGTTGATCTCTACAGGATATGTAAAGACTGGAGAACAATTAGGAGATATCTTCACAAAACCTTTGAGTGAAGGGATCCAAGTCATTATCACAGCAACCAAGGTTGGACATGATCGTGTGTGCTCAGCGGGGTATTATGATGTATTACATGAATTAAAAACTAGTTGGAAAAGTATTAAGAATTGGAAACTATATTCTTTTCTATTTGAATTAAGGATTATATTGCATATAATAGATGTTTTATTATCATTACACTTTACAATTTTTCTTCATTAAAACTCTGTTAGTATTAACAAACTTTCTAATTTAGAGATGTTTTAGTATCTTTTAACATGAGTGAATCATAAGGAAAAACGTTTTGTTTCTTAGAGGTCTAGCCATTGCAGTGATGGAGCATGAGTAAAAACAAATGCAACCAAGGTTTGTTGGAAGATTGCGATTAATTTGTTTGTGAGGGAGTAGGTTTAAGTGATTTATTAGGGAGTTTGAAATCGGAGAACCCTAGATGGAAGACGGTTTACAAGATAAGAGCTAGTGAGAATGACTAATGCGAAATAACACGGATGTTATTTGTAGATAATATGCACATGCATCCTCTAGTAAAACCATCTATTTTTTAAAATTTCAGCTATGCCATTTTGTGTGGGGTTTTGAAGCAAGTGCTTTGATGAACAATCCAATATTATTAAGGTAGGACCTAAGGATAGAGTTAACGTATTTATGACCATTTTTTTTTTTTGTGTAGAATTTTCCCTAATGGTCACGGTTCAAGTCCTTTAGAAATTTCTTGACAAATTCTTAGGCCCCATTAACTTCAGGGTCCCATGAGATTAGTTGAGGTGACCCATGGTTACCACCACCACAAAAAAAAAAATCTGTGTAGAATTTGTATTTGGGTTTAGACCATTTAGTGAAAAAATTGGAAGGCGCAGTCAACATCAGATTTTTCCTTAAGTAGGAAGACCCAACATAGGTGTGTGTGACCATCTATAGAGGTGATAAATCATCTTGACCCAGTGATATTATTTACTTTTGAAGGTCCCCAAATGTCACTATGAAAAATTAAAAATGGTTTGGGCATTCTATAAGATCCAGATGAGATGTAACAACTTGTGTTTACTTTGCTAATTGGAATATCTCTTACTGAAATAAACTTAGATCAACCTTTGAAATAATAGAGGAAATAGTATTTTTAGATTAGAGGAGCTTGGATGCTCTAGTATTTATGCTATAACATAATCTTATTTGGAACAGAGATGAAAAATCGGAACAGATCCCTTGCTTAGAGCTTGAGGTTGTTTGCTTATGACTTGCTTGTGATCCTCTCAGTAGTACAAACCATCATATTCCTTAGCACTGCAATCGTTCTCCTCGAATGCAGATCCTGAAACTCACAATAAGAAGGAAAAAGAATTAGCCACACATTGCAAATCCAGTCAATTTGCTAACTGAAATCAAATTACAACTGAGATTAGGAAAATGGAGAACTGAATGTAGTGTTACATTAAGTGAAACTGACACTAATCCTTTGCCAGCCATAGATTTCAGGGAGCCATCAGCAATTCAAATCTTAAGTCCCAGCATATAATGTATAATTAGTGAACAGGTCATTGCTGCCTGTCATGTTTGGATGCTCCAAAGTCAATAATCCATGACCCAACAGTTGCTGATTTTGTTGTTAGAGCAGATGAGAAGCTACCTTTTTCGGCTATGGAACAAGAGGGAGTATGACTAGGTTGAGGATTGTGTTGTTGGAATTGTGCCTGCATGAAAAGTTATTGCAGTTCTGCCATCTGCTCATAGTAAAAACAGAATGTCACCGTGGCTTGTCCTCTACTGTGCCCTGGTATCATCGTTTATCACCTTCCTTCCTTCGTTGATAATTTGTTGGTTTTGCCTGTAATTTTCAGCGATTTTCACAAATCTATGGTATAATTGTTGACCAGAATCACACTATACATGATTATTTCAAGTGACCTCCATATTTAGTCGAGTTGAATCTTTGCTCTTCATAGAGGCTAAAGTATTGTGTTTATATATTACAGCAAAGTTATACAACATAAACATTTGGCGGTGGATCCTTAGGGGTTTTGAGTATTTCTTGCTTTCACTTTCTTTTTTTTTTTTTTTTTTTGATGGATAAAGAAACATGCATTGATCTCAAAAAACAGCAAAGCTGCCCAAAGTACAACTGGAGTATACAAAAGGGACAAAGCCAGGAGAAGGACCAAAAACATGAAGAAAAAACCCCAAAACCGAAAACAATTACCTATATACTGACCCGAGGTTAAAATCCAAAATATACATCTCTACTTACTTAGACACGTTGGCAAGACCCGAAAACTACAAATGAAAGATTCTTTCCCAATCTATACATCGAGAAGGTCTCTCATTATCGAGAGACTACTCTGTTTCTCTCGCACCACACCGCCCGGAGAGGCCTGGCGCGACCCTCAAACTTTCTTGCGCTTCTTGCCCACCTTTTGTTCCTTGCCGGGGCTAGAGGACTGCCCTTGAGAAAGAAAGGAGAAGACCCATCCAATCCCCACTATAGCCAAAATAAGTTCCCAAAGCATTCTGGCCTTCGAACAATGAACTAGAAGATGGTTTAGGGTTTCCTCCTCCTCTTCATAAAGGTAGCATCTGTTGGCTAAGGATCTTCCTCGCTTTTTGAGTTGGTCACAAGTCATCCACCTTTCCCAAGACGCCTCCAAAGCAAAAAAACCCACCTTTAAAGGGGACCATATTGTTAAGCGATAAGGCGGGGAAAAGGTGTTGTCTCGGCGGTCACGTTGAAACCTCATACAAGGCCCCTGCTTGAATAAACGTTAGGCATGCCCCTTTTTAAGACCCGGCTTGTCCTCCTGTTGCGACCACTTTCGGATGGATCATTTTCATAAAATTCACCACCTCCTCCTTCCCGATCATTGAAAGGCACTGCCCAAAGCAAGGGGACCATCCACGACGTTCGAATCATCCCAGAAACTCCTAATCATCGCATCTTTACGACGCCAAGCTAAACAACATCGAGAGCGTTATGCCTGAAACCTCCTCCCGGGGCATCTTTCAGCGGATTACGTACCGTACGACCCTGAATTTTGCATTTAAGTGAAGCAAATCCATCCTTTCCTAATTTCTTTCCATAAACACATCCCAAAAAATTGTTCCTAGTTTCCGGGCGCAACCCCCTTCGATTCCCCAAGACTGCTCCTAATAGTCTTCCCTCACGAAAGGGAATTCCTTTTGTTTGCGAAGCATACAACCATTTTCTAACAAGGCTTTGTTTTTGGGTGTGTAAGCCTCACGACCCGGCCTTGACGCACCTATGCATGCCTGCGTGGCAAACTCACGAGTGAGGCTTGCTTTCAGGTTCCCCACCCCTGATCCCTGCGGATTTTCTAGCCTTTTGCACCACGAGACTCGGGATCGGGAAGCGACGCATAAAATAGATAGGGAGATTAGGCCAGTACTTCGATAAGTGTAGCACTCTTTACTGGAGATATATTGACTTGCGACTAAGTAGCCTCCTTCTGAACCTTTCCTCGATGGTATCCAGCATCTTAAGCCGACTTGTGCGGGCCAGGGAGGCCCGAATACATAGTGGCGGCGGCGGCTCCCTGTGACCTAACTCCATTTATGCGACACCTCAGTATTCTCAGCCCTCCCAAATAGGGAAAATGCCGGCTTTTCTTCCGAGTTGATTTTAATTGCAGATGAGACCCTCGAACCACATCAGATCCATCTCGAAGCCGGGCGGAGTTGAGGTCGAGGATTATCTTTCTGGAACAGCAGGGTATCATCTGCGTAGAGAAGGTGTGACACCTCCGGCTCCTCCCCTCTAGCACCCAAATTTACATCAGACGAAATTCCCTTCACGACCTTGTTTGTCACTTAAGATATCCATTCCCCAGAGACAAGAGATCGGGGATAGGGGTCCCTGGCAGAATCCCCTCGTACTTGGAAAAGCCCTCGAAACCACAGTGATAAGGATAGAGTAGAGACGGAGGTAGACACTCTGGCAAGAAATCGAATGTAAATGCTTTTTGTGAAACTTGGGTCTTACAAGCGACCTCGATCCATACTCCCGATTTACATGATCCATAAGCCTTTTCAATGTCTAGCACATGCCACTCCACCATCATTCCTTCTCGACATGGAATCCACGGCCTCATTTGCGGTCATCGGCATGCAAGTTTGCCTTCCTTCGACAAATGTTTTGGGATGGAAGTCAACTGTTCTTTGTATAGGCATTGGCGAATAATGGCAGGATGTATATAAGCTTCCTAGCAAACTAATGGGCCTGTAATCTTTTACATCCTCAACGTTTCCTTTTTTGGGAATCAACACTAGGAAGGTAGCATTTAACCTTTTCACAAATTTCTTCTTCTCATAGAATTCCTTGAAGAACTCCATAACTTCGCCTTTATGGCTCTGACAAAAGGACAGCGATCGGAAAGCGAAGTCAGGCCACAGAGACCTTTTCACCTTCAGGCCGGCAATGGCTGTAAGACTTCCTCCTCTGAAAACGACTTCTAAAGCGTCGGCATCCTCGTACCTAGCTCCTCGAGGGAAATACTTGCAGACGGGACCTTGAACACTGGATCAGACCGGTTGGCCTTTAAGCTTCGTCAACAATCCTACATGAATGGCAATATCTGTCGATGAGCCACCTACCATTAATTTTGATTTTGTTTATTGCGTTCCTCTTATCTTGAGTTTGCCATTTTGAAAAAAGCGGTGTTCACATCCTATCTTTGTAGAGCTCTGCGACTTTTGTCTCGAAGCCTCTCACAACAAAGACCATCTTACGTAGTCATCATTTGCTTTAAACTCTCTCCTCGGTCTTAAAAACATTTCCACTTTCCTTTTCCACGTTATCGACAGCCTCTAAAGGGCTTGACCCTTCTAGTGCCCACATTGCGAAAACCTCCTTGACCCATGCTTTTTTAGCTTTCCTTTTAAACCTTTGTTTTCGTAATGTCTGAACTTGAGGAACCTTTGAAGTAAGCCACGCCACCACCGCTTTAAGGAGTCTTTAAAGCCCTCGACCTTGACCATATTTTTCAAGCTAGGAAGGGGAGGGTCCGTCTGATACCTCCTCCATCTAAGAGGATAGGGAAGTGGTCAGAAGCTGGTACAGGAAGAGTGCTGGGTGATTCTTGAAATAACTTTCCAGTCCCAGGACCTTAGGAACACATCCCGTCTGTTCCATTGTTTGGCCATTGGTGCCCCACTCCACGTAAAAGGCTGTAGTGCAGATCTCCTCTCCACCCGATTCACGTCGATGACAAATGGCAGTGCATAGCTGATAATTCTTCACCCTTTTGCTTTCATTGGGTGAGATGGAGGCATTAAAATCCCCCGACCACACGAGATGATCCATGACCTCTCTTGACCCCGACTCTCCCCACGTCTTCCTTTAAGTTGAATGGCTGGACCATAAACCCTGTGAAGATCGATGGAATCCCATCTCCACATTTCGGAATGAGCAGACGATAAAACTCACTTCCTTTATCTGTTGACCTCGAAATTCTTTTATCCCATATCAGCGGGATGCCTCCACGGACCGGCTGTCAGCGTGACCCACTCTGAGAATCTCCACGCTAGGCTTGAGCGATTGAAGGTTCTATTTTGAACTTTGTTTCTATGAAACACACGAGTCCACCGTGATCCACGATAAATTTGCCCAGTCACTTTTCTCTTCGAGTTATTAGCCCCCTCCTCCATTCACGATAAATTTACGATCTTCATCTATTTAACAAGAAGTCACTATCTACGTTTTACTTTTACTTCTCACTTGTAGTTTATGGGTACACTCTAATTTTTTTAGTTCTAGTTCACACAAGCCGTGATACTGTCGGTCTCGGTCCTTTGATGCAGGTTTTCTGCCATTTCGCGCATGAGTTCAATGTCCCAGTCTCGAGCCCTCGGTCGCAAATCCGAGAGAATTCGGCGGAGCACCAACATGCTATCCTCTCCATTTTCCTTGCCCTTCTTTGCTGGGAGTCGCCTGTGATGCCCTCTCTTGCCGTACTCCACCATCATACCTTCTTGGTTGCTTCCTCCTTCATTTTCGTTTCATACAATCTCAGCTGACAGTACACCTCCACCTCCTCTCTAAAACATACTTGAACCCCAGACCTGAAGGGCCCATAGAAAAGGGGTCGGTAGAAAAAGAGAGAGAAGGGAATTAACAATAGGCATTGACATCTCGAGCACAATTTAATAAAGGCGTTCGGCCCAGTGGAGCCTCTATTCTCTGTGATTCCACCTGTAATTGGGACGTTTCTGCTGCTACCTCTCCATGATTTTCGGCCTCGGTGTTCAATCCTCCTTAAAGCCTCGTGATGAAAGGAGAAAACGGGCTTAAGTGGATTAATTAGGAGCGCCTTCTTTTTGAAATATGGCCTTGTTTTGGGCCGATTTAAAGCGAGAATTATTTTGCTGTGGCCCAGCGAACCAGCAAATTACGCTGAAGCTTTTGCACAGTCGCGAGCATGAAAATTGGGTTTGGATAGCCCGCTATCTCTTAACGCCTCTGATCGAGAATCTGACTAGCCTTCGACCGGACTTTGACCCAGCGATTTCGCATGGCCGTACGACCGGCTGGCAGTTGAATCGACTTGATGGGGTAAGGTGCTTGTCACCACGTCTCCTCTGACCTGCGGCGCACCCTCCACTCTCTCTCCCGGCGCGTGAATCGCCGCAAATCGTCCTGTAGATGGGTTTTCTCTTACGATCTGGACTCGAGGCCCATTTGTGTATTGTGGAACCAACTCCACCATAGGCTGCGTCAGGAACCTTGTTCGCCGTCACGCCACCTCAGCGTGTTCGGGGTTGGGCTTCTTCCACCTTACCGGGATCACTCGCCGCTCGGCTGTAGACTCGTGATCTCTTGTGTGCTGAAGATGGCGCATCGTCTCTGATTTCTCCATTATTGTCTACTCCACGGGTGCAGCGGGAATTCCACTACTCTCACCCGAAGCTTTCTCCTCCCGAAAAACCACACAGCTCACATCCAGTGTCTTATACACATTCTTAGGTGAGCGAGTTAGACTAAGCCTTTTCCCGAACTTGATCTTTCGATCTACCTCTTCCTTACTTTCAAACTCAAAAAGCCAGAGGCCCCTTCCCAAGTGTTCTGTGAGAGAATTTTGCGTGTTTCGTACATTCTCGCCCATCTCCTTACAATACATTACTGGAATCTGAAGCGGATCTGAACCCACAGCGCCCGGGCATCTGCTTGTTGGTCGACTGCTGCTGTACCTCTTCTTTACGACTTTGACACCGACGCTCTTCCACAGTATCTTCTACGGCTTACTAACCTGCGCTAAGGGTTGAGAATCGCTTGGCAGCTGAGCGAAGCCTTGATGTTCTACGCTTCTCACTCCCTTTGCGTCTTCGGCCTTCTCTTCCCTTTGGATCTACGTCAACTGGATCACTTACCCCCATTTACGCATTTTTGGCTAAAAATCCTCGACCCCGACTATCGTTCCTTCAGGAACTTGTGGGTTATAGTTTTTCCCATGAATTATACAGGAGCATGGGATGAACACCCCAAGTTGGTTGGGAGGCCTTTTTCCATTTTGTATGTATTCCATCCTCTTCCATGGCATTTTCAGCTAGAGCCACTGTTCGCCTACGATCATTCTGGCTTATTCGATGGCGACAGCTGCCTCAGATGCAGTCCTGAGTGATCCTTTCTTCTCTCCCAGCCATCCGCTCAATCCAGTTTTTGCCTTCTTCTGCACCCGATCTCCAGATGATTTGGCTTGAAAACCATGCTTTCCTCCCTTAGTGGGGAGGAGCATGGTAAGCCCTGGCACTCCGGGGAGAGAAAACACGATCAACACATTTTCTACTTTCTTCCATAGTTTAATGAAAGTGCAGGCGCAGGCGCCTGGTGTGAGTATACAGACTGAAAGGCATTATTTATGTGGCTGTAGGTGTGGGGCTTTTTATAAAGGCTCTATAGTATATTCCATTTATAATAATAGAAGAGATTTATTATTACTTAATAAATGATAATTCAATTACATTATTTATATATAATTAGATAAATAGTTGTTTATATACAAATGATAACTTTTTATTAATTTATTTATAAATAGATAATTTATTATTATTTATTTAAAAGTAGATAATTTATTTTTACTTATTTAAAAATAAAGAATTTATTATTATTTATTTATGAATAAAGAATTTATTATTATTTATTTATAAATAAATAACTAACTAGATAAATAAGTAAAATTTCTCATTCAAATTTATCATAGAGTAGATAATATAAAAATGAATTAAGCGAATAAATATATAAAAATATATTTTAATTAATTATTTATGAATTACAAATAGAAAGAGAAAGTGGCTCCCTGCAAAAGGGTACATTGGCTCTGAATGCAGTTATGAACCACGATCCTCTTCTTCTCCCCTTCTTCATCTTCTCATTATAGCTTGATCACTTTAGTGAATTAGCCTAATTCTTTTTTCTTCTTAACTTCTCTTGAATACTTTCGGCCCTAATTTTTTTTTTTCTCTTTTTCTTCCTTTTGATCCACTTTGGGTCCTAATGCGGGCTTTTTTCCCTACATTCTTGTTCTCTTAGTTATGACCTCTTCGGCCACAATTAGGGTATTTTACTGTTTTATTTCGACAAAAAAAATTAACATTTTTGATAAGAAAAATGTCGATGAGTGAGATTGTCTTCAGATGAAGAAGAAGAAGAAAAGGAAGAAAGAAGCGAGGGGAGTAGAAAAGCGCACCTTTTGGGCCTCGATCTGGTGGAAGGCGCCGCTGAAGGCAGCCTCTTTGAAGGCGGTGCGACCTTAGAGCGAGGCCCAGAAATTTGGGAGTCGCTTTGCCTTCTTTGGCGCGCCTTTCACAAACTATGCTTTCTTCCTTGTCTAACTCCGGCCCGAGGCATTTTGAATCCTTGGTAGAGTTTTGTTCTAATACATCCACACACACCCTCATATGGGTGTTTGTTTTAGAAAAAGTAAACTTTTTTTCTCCGGCTTGTTGGTATATCTTAAGAAATTTACTATCCAATGCAAGCCCATGTGTATCATCAAACAAATATAACTCACGCCACAGGACCAATCAAAATATTGTAATAATACATTTATCATGAAATCACCTTGCTTCTTCTCATGAGTTAGTTTGTAGTTGAAATTTGGAAACATTGCCAAAACTTGAGCACATAACCTTGGCGATGTCTAATCTCTTTCATGCTTCTTGCTAAGACCGATTGTTCCGCTATTTTAGGTTCCATTGGAGTTGATCAGCCAAGTCATCACCATGGAATTCATAGGATTCCCTTGTGAGCCATTTAAAGTTCTTGAGTTTTGAGAGTCTCTGTTAAGCAACCTAGCTGTCCTTTGTAATGAATGATGGAGTAACGTCGGATTACGGACCAACCAAGAAGAATTGGTCCATTTAATCACATGTTAGGCAATCGGTGGTGTGAGAGATTCAACGAGTAGCTGGGAGAAATAGAGTTGGATGGTTGGGTAATTATCTCGAAGGATACTTTAGGAAGATAAGTGGTGTAGTGAACAACCCTTGTGTGAGATTTTTCCCTCCTTGTTCCGATTTTGGTTTAAAGTGGGTGGATTGGTGATTTTGGGGATGAGTAGAGAGGGAAGGAGGGACTTGGAACTTTATTTTGTGAGGAACTTGAATGGCCCAGAGTGATGGGTGTCGTGGCAATGCTTTCTCCTAAGCTCGAGTCGGCTTGATGAAGAGGGAGGAGGATAGAGTTATTATTGGAAGAATAATAGAAGGGTCTTCTTTGTTAGGAGTCTTTGCTCTTTGTTGGTGATAGAACATCCCATCATTTTTCTTTTAAATATCGTATGGAACTCATGGAGTCTAATGAAGATGAGTTTCTTTACTTGGGAGGCTTCTTTGGTTAAGGTCTCGATATTGAATATGTTTCAAAAAAGAGGGTTGAGATTGGTTAATATATGTGCTTTGTGCTAAGCATAGTTATTTAAAGCCTTGAGTCCAGGAGTCTTAGCTCTTGAGGCCTTGGCCCATGGCCTTGGCTGAGCGAGAGCTTTTATGTGAGCGCAGTGGCCACCTAATACAAATAAAAATTATATATCCCCAATTAAATATTATCACATATTTTTTTCGTAATATGAAACATAATAAAGTAAAAGAAAAAAAATGAAAAAATATACATAATATATTATATAGTATAAATCTATAAATTATAATACTATTTATTTATGAAAACGACTAAAAATGTTTAAATTTTTGTTCTAATTGTTTCATAATTTGTTTTATATTTTCTTATTAATTTTCAGATTTTTCAGATTTTGTACATTAATTTTGAAATTTTCTATTCTTTTCAAAGTTATTTTTGAATTTTTCATAACTTTTAAGAATTTTCTAAGAATGTTTCTCTACTTTTTTTAGAATTTTTTTCACAAAAAAAAAGGAAAAATGAAAAAAAAAATCTCTTTGAGTCTTCTTCTTCTTTCCTCTTCAATCTAGCTTTGAAAAAGTTTATTGGAGGGTTTTAGGTTGCAATTTGAGAAAGAGAGGGGTTTTGATAAAGGCTTAGGGTTCAGACACACAAAACGGCGTTGTTTTGCTTCTTTGGAAGCCCGAGTAGCGTCATTTCGAAGTGTCTTTTTCAAAAAAAAAAAAAATCAAGAGCCTGGCTTGACGTTGTTTTGGGGTGTTTTGATTTAAAAAAAAAGGAACCCCAACTGACGTAAAAAAAAAAGGAACTGAAAATAACGTTGTTTAGGGTGTTTTTGTTTTAAAAATTAAAAGACCAACCCAGCGACATCGTTTTTTGGGTTGGAATATCAAACCACAAATCCTTAGCACAGCTCCACCGTCTGAGCTTCTCTATTCTCCCACACGATGCCCGCAGGCGCGCTCTTCTCAGAGCATCTTTTCTCCATCTTCGACGGCCAAAAAAGCCAAAAAAAAAAAAAAAAGAGAGGAGAAGAAGGGGAAGAAGGAGAAGGAGAGGAAGGGCGTGCACAGTAGAAAATTTGCTGCGCTGGAACCGACCTCACCCCTGCGCCTCACACAGAGCGGGCGTTTTCGCGCGGGAGTGGTGGTGCCTAGCTTGATCATATCCTCTACTGTACCCATGTGGCAACTAGTGTTCTCTATTTTGTGGCATTTAATGGGTTGCACGGAGTTGATTAGGGTGACATGGCTCATATGCAAATAGAAGGTGTGTTAAAGCTTGAAGAGGGACCTTTTATTTTTTTATAATGTAGAAAGAAAAAAATAGAAAATTCTTTGATTGTGAGGAATTGTTTGATCAAAGACTAAAGATTATTTTGTCAACAGGCATTTACGGCTATGCGTGTGAGGGTGTATATAGGAGAGGGGGTATACAGTTTTCTTGACTTCATAGATTGGTTGGGTCTAGATGAGGGGGAAAGTATTTTTGTTTGTTTCTTCTTTTCTCTTTTGCCTAGGGCACATTATATACATCTAGGGTTCTTTTGTTTGCTTTTTAATAAAATAGTTAGTCTTATTTATCCAAAAAAAAGAGAAATTGGTTTTAAAGGGACAAATCCAAAAGTTATTTGCAAAACTAACCTCTTGCAAAACTAACGTAAAAATGTCACATTTTGGACAAAAATACCCTAGATACATACCCACATGGTAACTAAATCTCCCAAGTGATTACTAAATCTCCCATAATATATCCCCCATCCTCATGGACATTTTGTCTCATCCCCAAATTATTACTAAATCCCCAAGGGTATTTTTGTCCAAAAGTGTATTTTTTGTACTTCTTTTTGGATTTCAAAGAAAGAGGTTAGTTTGCAATTTTTTAGGATTGTCCTTTCCTAAGCGGTTATCCCAAAAAAAAAAAAAAATCTAAGATAAAATGTTGCCTAACAAACAAATCTAATCTGATCATTTACTTTAAAAAAACACAAATTCAAACAAACTAAAGATGTGATATTTCAAAAACTGACCCAGACGAATGATAGCTGAGTTTAGATGATCAAATTTCCTTGAGGAGTGTATAGTTTTGTCGGTGAAACAGAGAAGTTTTTAATGTTTTCTTTATCATTTCTTCTTATCGTTATCTTGCTAATGCAGTATCCATGTCTGAAATCAAGACCAGTATGGACAGGTTTGCCTGTCAGAAATTCTGTGGTTTGCTTTGGTTCAAATTTGTGTTGCTCCTCAATTTATTGGGGGAGATGGGAAAAAGAGGGGACGCTGGAAAGAGTAAATCTATCGCGGTTACAAACCTTTTTTTTTTCTTAAAAAAAAAAAAAAAAAAAATACAAACCCGTTTTATCTTAATCAGAACCCAAGATAGATTGTGTATCAATAAATAGATCAAAGGAAGGATAAGAGATCCTTCCTGCAAAATACAGCATCTGATTGGATATGACTTCAACTCCACAACCATACACGGAAATCCATATGAAAATTAGTTCAATTTGGCCATAAATCAAGACCAAACAAAGCCCCGCTCATTTTCCCACCCATTTCGAATTACAAACTAAACACCAGTTATGCAAAATAAACATTGAGAGAAGTACCTTTAAATGCAGTCCTTAAAGCCTATAAAGAGTACCCTTAATACCTGCAGTTACAAAATTATAAATATAACGCATGAATTAATAAAAATCATCATCTTGACCTGGGCACCTGCTTTGCTCCTTCTTACTAGATCATAGCCTATTTCTTTCTGAGATTTCTTTTTTTCTCCTTCAATTGTGTTAAAGGGATTCGGATAGTTGTTTATGTTCTCATAAGTTATTTTGTCTGTATGCTAAATTTTGTAGGTGTGTCAAAATTTGTCTGAACCAATTCGTTCACATAAGGACCTGGATAAGATTGCTGCTGCTGCTCACTATCACAAGGCCGTGAAGTTTATGAGGACTTGCAAAGCAACTTGTACATCAAGGACATGTGCTTGATCTGTTTGTATTGCCTTGACCAGGTAATGCTTAGCTTTCTTGTTATCTGGATGATTGTTTCAGATGTCTGTAAATATTGATTATGAGATGGTGATATATATTAGATTTCCCTCTGAATGTCATGCAGAATGAAACATGCTGGATTAAATAAATACTTTTTTCTTGATTCCATGTACAGGGTTTCTTCTATGATTGATCACACATGGTGTGGAATCTGACACGACTTTAAATAAGAAATGTAATGTTATTAGTGAGGGGGAGAATCTACAATGTACCTCTGCAAAAGTAACATGAGAGTCTGACACGAGAGTTTCTTTTTCTTTAAATAACAATGTTTTTTTATCTAGCAAAAGAAAAAAACAATGCTTTTTAATCGAAGAAATAGTAGATAATTTTATTAATAAAAGTTGAAGAAGGATAAGAGTCCTTTCCATAGAATACAAAATTTGCTTAAAGCTACAACATTAGACCCTCAAGGAGAAATATACACATAGGCATGCACAAAATTACTTAGAAACAAAAATTAATTCTTCTAAGAGTTTCCACCCTTCTGAATTACAAAGCAAAAGCCAACTCTTCTAAAAGTGACGATACAAAGGGACAAATAGAAGCAAAGTAGATTCCACAATGTCTCTTCTGTTCTCCACATCTAAAAAATCCTTGCATTTCTCTTTTGTCACACAATCAAAAGTAAAGTGGGGAAAGCAGTTTGCCAAAGAGTCTTGCCTTTGATTTAGTTCCTCAATCCTTAAATAAGGTAATTATCATATCTTCAATTTATTTATTTATTTTGCTTCACAGTACACTTTGCACACCCTCAATTAGCCTCATGAAATAAATCAAGCTTTTACTCTTAAGTTCTTTAATGCGTTATTGAGTTAAGGATTGACTAGCTTGTTTTGTATCTTGTAGTTTTGATTTGATCTCAAATGCTTGTGCAAATAGATGTTACCATTGCCAAATGTATGAAGAATCCATGAATCCCATCCTTCTCTCCAATGTAAAAACACAGGTTTTATGTGAGATGCTCTTTACTCTTTTTGGGGTGTCCTTGATGCTTCCTTCTTTAGTTAGAGCAACACTTTTGGAATTAGGCTTTTTTGCACAAAAAGTTGCAAGAAAGTTTAAATAGCAGGCCCTTTGTGCATTTTTTGGATGGTTTGAAAGGCAAGGAATTGAATTACCTTGGAAGACGATCTGCTTTCCATCCAAAGGATAAAAGGTTCTTTTGTTTGCTTTCTTTGGTTGAGAACTGAGATGTTTGTAAGGGATGGTCCTGTGACACTAATTGGTTGGGCTTTTGTTGAGGGTGGGGATGTTTTTTGTACCTCGTTTTAGTCAGCTGCTTATTTGTTTGAGCTGTGTGGGGGTGGGTGTATTTACCTCGTATATCTAGGGTCGCTCTTTGGTGCCTCTTTTTAATATATATACTCTTCTTTACTAATTAACAAAAAAGAAAAAAAGAGAGGTCTACAATTTTGGGTTGTGTGATTTTTCTGTAGATGTTTGTTGTTAATTTTTAACAAAAAGGTTGCCCATGTCACTAGCATTCTATCTTGAATGGTTGAGCTTGAGTTACGACCTGAGCTGGTTAATATTAAGATCTATCACTTATGTTCATTGATGGACTCTAGTTTTTTGAACTGTGTTTTGATTGATTTTCCTTTATTTCCAGGTGGGGTTGCTGAACTTAAGATTTGCAGTTGAGAGAACTGGAGATTGTTGTGCTTGCTGAAAGTTTTGGTCATACGGTTTTAAGAGATCTCTTACTTGATGTTTTTCAGTCAACTGATTATGATCTTGGTCTATCATCCAAGTTGGTCTTTCTTGTACTCATGTCTTCATTCAAGTTAATTGTTGCTTAATGACATATTAGTAATAATTTTCTAGAATCTTGAAATTTATGTCATGCTTTTAACCTCAAAATATGAAATGTCTCAAAATCAAATTTATGCTTGTAGCTTAGCCTTGAAAAAAGCATATGTTATTGTCTAACAAGTTGTTATATGACTGTTTAGAAATTATACAACTTTCTGACAAACAAATGAGATGATTTGTTGACAAAACAATATGTTAGTAGTATATCAAAATGGGTGGGTCTCACGTGGGTTACTTGGTGAATTTAGGAAAAGGAAAAGATTTTTAAATGAGAATTGTTTGAGCTGGGTGAATGATTTACAGGAATTGCTGGTTCCTAGTTATTCAAAGCACATTCAAATGTCTTTTTTGAGTGGCACCAAGACATTACTTGATGTTTTATAGGAATGATACATAAAATCTGGTCCTCTCCATGTTTAAAATATTAAAAGTATTTGAAATTAAATGGTGTGTTTCCTAAGTAAAACATCACTTATGACAATAGTTGTTTTTAGGCTGTGTATTAGATTGACCATTCCTTATGTTACATAAATTTGGTCTGTGAAACTCAAAAACAGAGGGTGATTGAGATGGATTTGCTGCAAGATAAAAAAAATCAGAAAATATATGCTCCTGTGTGATTTAAAAGTGGGGTAATTTTAGGACAAGGTGATAAAATGTTTGCTAAGATAATTTTGTTATGTAAACCAAAGATCTTTGATTACGCTAGCATCATAAGATTCAAATTGAAAGCATCATGAGAACATCTCAATCAGAGGGAGAAAAACAGTCAACTGAATATCTTAATTTGAGTGTACAGGGTAGGATATGATAGACACCTTAACATAGGATCTTTGGATTTCATATGCTATAGAAATTTTTTTTTTAAAATTATTTAATTAGACAACAAGGTTAATGATAATTGAAAAGAAGGCAATGAATCCTTAAAAATCATACCAAGGTTCCTAAGTAATCAAATTTGAGGCTTGCTATGCAATCACACTTTGAGAGAAGATAATAACATCCTTGAGGAAGCATAATAGATGGTGAAAATTGCGATTAAAATT
The DNA here is from genome assembly GCA_016808115.1 of Tetrastigma voinierianum. Classification (NCBI taxonomy): domain Eukaryota; kingdom Viridiplantae; phylum Streptophyta; class Magnoliopsida; order Vitales; family Vitaceae; genus Tetrastigma; species Tetrastigma voinierianum. The sequence goes on along the minus strand of JAEQBH010003245.1, from coordinate 14,367 downwards.
TTGGTCCTCTTGGCTCTCTCTCACTTTTTTCAATGCGTGAAAATGGGGAGGGATCCAGAAGATGGTTTTCTGTTGATTCAAAGTCATGTGAGATCTTGGTGGAAGGGGAAGGAAGGACTCTAAAGGGCTTCATTACGGAGAAAAGAAAAGGGTTGGTCTCTTGGATCCATTTTGGGGAAGAAGGCCTTAGGAATGTTCTAAAGGGGTTGAGATCTCCTGTAATGAAGGAAGCTCGACCAAAAGGATCTTTGATTGGAAGGAGAGCAACAGATATTACAAGCTTGAAAGTTGAGAAATGGGGTGGGAGGATTCTTGTTGTGCTCTGTAACAGATGGCAAAGAAAAAAGGTGTAAGATCTTCTTTCCCGAAGGTAGGGGTTTGGTCAAGGGCTGGGCTTTGTTGGCAAAGAAGCTTAAAGAGTTGAGGATTAATGGGAAAACAAAAGCGAATCAAAGAAATTTGGGGTAAAGGAGAAGGAAATGCGAAGAGAAGGAGGAGGGCTGAGCAGAGATGGGTGAGGAAGTGGGGGGTGAGTGTTTTCTAGGGACTTTCTTTTGTTGATGTTATGAGGAGAGATAGAAAAGCCACCCTGAACACTATTTGGGTGGATCTTGGGAGATAGGCGTGCATAGAGAGGGCTTTAGGGATCTTGAAGCACTATTTGGTCAGAAGCTTGAAGACCCTCCCTAACTCTTTCTTGTCAGCGATGGAAGTAGAAGCTTGGGCAAGAGTAGTATGAAGATTAAAAAGAAATCTAATGGTGGCCTTCTTAAAAAGGATATGACGTTTCTAGGGTTTGCAAAGTTGAAAGAAGCAAAGTGGGTTCTAGAGGCAAGACGAAGAAGCTTTAGGGGGGGCTTTCTACAACTGGATTGGTGGAGCCCATACTCTGGATGTGTGAAGAAAAAAAATCTAGTGAAGGAGGTGTGGATTAGAGTGGTGTATAGTTATTTGAGGCGCAAGGCGCACCAAGGCGTAAAAGCCTCTTGGGGCCTTGAGGCGTAGACTTTTTTAAGTGAGGTGCACCCTACCTAATATAAATAAAAATCATATAATTCACTAAATATTTATTATATCGTTTTATGCCAATAAAATCTGATAAAGTAAAGATTAAATCAAACATAAAAATCAATGGTTGAGGGGGGCAATTGCTTTGTTAGAGGCCTCTTACCTTTCGTGTTCGAAAACATGTGGCTTAAGAAGGAAGGCTTTAAGACCCTTATTGATGAATGGTGGAGGAGCTTTGAGATTAGAGGTATTGGAAGGTATGTTCTAATAGAGAAGTTGAAAGCCCTTAAAGGTCAACTCAGGACTTGGAATAAAAATTCCTTTGGGGAAAGTAGAAGAGCAAAAGAAGGAGGCTCTGGAGGGAGAGAGGGGAGAGGGAGATGGGGCGGAAGCTGCACGGGAGAGAGAGGGAGTTGGGGGTGGAGGCTTTGCAGAGTTTAAATGTTGGGCTTTGATGGAAGGAGTGTCATGGAGACGGGAAGTCGAGGAGATTTGGTTGAAAGAAGGAGACAAAAATACATGATTCTTCCACAAATTACTGAGCTCTCATGGAGGAACCATATCACCAAAATGAAAATAAATGAGGTTTGGAGTTAAGGAAGAAGACGAGATGAAACAAGGTATTGTATTGGGAAGCTTTTTTAAAGTCTTTGTTGAGGCGGATCACGAGGGGGTGAGAGCAAACTTAGATGGTGAATTTCGAAAAGAATTAATGGGGTAAGAAATTTGAAGAGTTGGAAACCCTCTTTCACGATTTAATGAAGTGTTCATAGCTTTGAGAAGCCTCAATGGGGATAAGGCACTAGGTCCGGATGCTTTTACGCTTGCTTTTTGGCAATTTAGATGGGATACAGGTAAGGATGACATTTTGAGGATGTTCAAGGAGTTCTTTGAAAATGGAAAATTTGTGAAGAACTTAAACACCACATTTCTGGTGCTTGTGTCGAAAAAAGGGGGGGTTGAGGATTTCTAGGACTTTAGGCCAATAAGTCTGGTGGGAAATTTATACAGGCTTTTAGCAAAGGTCCTTGCAAACAAACTGAAAAGGGTAATGCATAAATTGATAAATGGAGCCCAAAACGCTTTTGTAGAAGGAAGACAAATTATAGATGCCTCCCTGTTGGCGAATGAGGTAATAGATACTTTGCTTAAGAGGAAGGAAAAGGGTGTTATCTGACTAGATATAGAAAGGCACATGATCAAATCAAGCTGGAGTATTATAAAGGTGCTTTAAAGATGGGGTTTGGGCGAGTGGGTCGACTAAGATTAAGAGATGCATAACTTCACAACATCAGCACCTGTGATGATTAATGGTTGCTTTAGAGGCTTCTTTAACTTAACACTAGAGGGGGCGGCGAGGATCCTATCCCTACACTTGTTTGTCTTATGGATGGAAGTCTTCCATCCTTGAGATAAAGAAATTTACCTTAGGGGCTTCCTTTTAGAGTTTTAACTAGTGAACGAGAGGTGGAGAAGAGATGCCTTACCCACTTTCTTTTTCTTGGTGACACCACCCCAGTGTTTTGTATCTTAGCTAGATCTTATTATAGTTTAAAGCCGTCCTGGAGTGCGAAATCGGCCGGATAAAGCTCGTGGTGGGGATGTGGAGAATTTAGAAGTTTTATTGGTGAGAACAGGGTGTAGGATAGGGACTTTGCCATCAACCAACCTCGATCTCCTTGGAATGGGGATGTAACTCACTTCGAATGCAGGATGGGGGTGGAAGGTTTAGAAAGATTAACGTTGTGGAAGAGGCAATATATTTCAAAGGGGTTGATTGACCTGATTAAAGAGCACCTCTCCTAATTTGCCCATCTATACAATGTCTTTGTTCCGGATTCTTATAGGGGTAAAATCCAGGTTAGAGAAAATTCAGAGGGATTTCTTGTGGGATGGGGGTAACCTAGATAGAAAAATTCACTTAGTAAAATGGGGAACAATATACACCCGACAAAAAGGGAGAGGCTTGGCATCAAAGTTTGGAAATTTTGAAAAAATCCGCAGGTAAGTGGAATTGGAGGCTGGTTGTAAGCTGACCCTTGGAAGAACTTGATTAAGCTAAAGTAAGGTGCAGAAGGAAGGGGGTTGGTTCTCAGTGAGCCCGAGGAGTTTTGAGTGAGCCTTTGGAAGGATATTAGGAGAGAAGCTCTACAACTAAAACAAGATTGCAAGCTCATATTGGGTGAGGGGGATCGTATTAGATTTTGGGAAGCCAGTGGTGTGGGAGGCTTATTGTGTGTTTCATTTCCAACTCTGTTCTTTATTCTTTGCTTCAAAGAAGTGGAGTGGGGAGAATTTTGGGAGACCACAGGGGATGGAGAAGGGTGGAATATGAGATGCATTAGACCTTTCAATGATTAGGAGTTGGAAGAAACTTAGAGATTGATTAGCTTGATTAGTAACAGAAATATCAGGTCAAGGAGAGAAGGACAAAATTTTCTGATTAGTCGACAAAAAAGGCTAGTACACTGTCAAAGCCAACTATAGGCATCTAGAAGGTGATCTCTGCGCGCTATCTTGGAGTAGGTCTTATTTGGAACAATTGTGTCCCCCGGTGAGTGTGTTTGCAGGAGTCGGGTGGGAGTAAGGTGTTCTTATGGATTAGGTGAAGAAAATGGGCTTTCGACTTCTTGATAGATGCCCTCTTCTTGAGAGGGTGAGAAAACATAAAACCACCTTTTTAGCCGCTCTACCCTTAGTTTGGGGTTTTTGGGTTGCCCTCTTCTCCTTGCCCGGAATGGATTGGGTATGCCCATTTTTGGTTAAAGACTTAATGGGGGAAGGCTGACCTTTCACATAAGGAAAAGCCAATTTATGTGAGGTGACTCTCTCTAGTCTTTGTTGGGCAATTTGGAAGGAAAGAAACATGGTGGTCTTTGTTAATGTTAATTTTTCCCAAGAAAGGTTGAAACACTCCTTTATAACATCCCTTACTTATTGGAAATAGGTAGTTGCCCAAACAGGGGTTTGCTTCCTTTCAGATTTGAAAGTATGTGGTTTAAGGAGGAGAGAATTTAAAAGTAAATCAATGAATGGTGGCACGAGTTTTGAGATAATAGAGATGCGAATTGGTAGTTTATGTATTTTGGAGAAGGGTAAGAAGTTGAGAGGATGTATTTGGGAGAGATGCAAGGGGGTGACGTCGTGGTTGAAGTTCGGAGATTCGAGTCTTCAGCACGCCTTATGGGGATCGGATTTGTGAAAAGATCTCTCATAATCCCGGGTGGTTTTGAAATGGGTGGAAGAAGGGAGAGGCATTTGCAAGCTCGGTGATGCTCGAACAATTTTGGAGTATTTTCTTACGTTGTTCAGTTCGTGATGAAGGATGGAAAAGGTTCTGTCTATGTATCCCGGAAGGGAAAAGTTTGGTGAGGGGTTGGAAACTAATGGTAGAGAAACTCTGATCTCTCGAAGTGGGTCTAAAGACCAAAGCGGAAGAAAGCTCTAGCGATGAAGGAGCAGAAGGTCTGGAAAGAGGATGGCACCAACAATCCACTAAGTCTTTGCGAGATGTAAGTGCATTTTGGAACAAAGTTCAGAATCTTCGAAGATGTGGTTAGGGTTAGAGTGGGGAAAGATGAGATCGAGGAGAGATTGGGGCAACTTGCCTCATGTTTGGTGGGTTGGTGGGGAAGTGGTACCTCACCGATACCAGATCTCAAATCTTTGAAGCATAGGGCTTGGTCCTCTTGGGAGGTAAAAGGGTATTTGAATGTGAAGGAGATGGGAAAGGGCTTATGGTTGTTTGGGTTTGAGAGCCCAAAAGAAGCGGAAAGGATACTTAGGGAGGGCACAAGAAGACTCGGGGGTTTCTCGATATCCCTTAAGAAATGGGAAAAAAATGTCGGATGCAACTGAAAAATTGATGTAGGTGAATGATGTGGGTAAGGTTGATAGGGTTAGATTTGCACCTGGAGTCGATCGGTTAAAGGATTGAGTGATAAGTGTAAGGATTTATGGCAGTGGATGAAAACATGATGTTTTTGTCTGATCTATGTTGGGCTAGAATCCAGGTTAAGTGGGATGGAAGGTCTACCCCTCTGTCCATTGTAGTGTCCAAAGGAGACAGTAGATGCGTGATTCAACTCTGGTGGGAAGTTCAGCCTCGGATGATGCCTGAAAGAGTTGTGAAGGAGTCGGAAAGAGGAGAAGTTCCCAGGGGAGAAGAAGGAGCGGTACGCGAGGAGAGAGCGTGAGGCTTTTAGCTGCTTGTTTTAGAAGAAAGAGACTAAAGGGACGTAAAGGGTCGGAATTAGGCGAGGAGAAAGGAGTCCTCGTCCTTGGGTTGTGTCGCGAGATTTGGAGGGGCGAAACTGTCTTAGGGCTGGTAGTGCTTTGGTTTGGGGTCCCGCTAGAGCGTGAGGGACCCGAGGTTGAAATGACCCGGGAGGAAATCGGGGTTGGGTGGGGTCAGTGGTGCTGACCTTAGTGCGACCAGACCCGGGCGATTCCCGATCACCAGTTGTGCAAAGTGGCCCATGGAGTCTTCCCACCTTTTGGGCCCTAGTTGGGAGTGACCTTAGGCCCACATTTCTACAAATTTGAGAAAAGCCCGAGTAGGGCAGCACTAATTAGAGGGCCTCAGGATAGTCCTATTTCCTCCTCTAGGGCTTCGAAACAACACAAAGAATCGGCTCCTTTTAAGATACGGGAGGAAGGAGACGGTAAAGATGACTAAGGCAATGCTTTCGTAGCTCCTTCTCTTGTGGGTGATGCTCCCAGGTATGAAGAGTTCAACTCTAAAAACTCTCCTACATCCCTTATCTCTGTTTTGGCTAGGCCCCTCCTTTTTCAGGGCTCAGACGAGGGGGTTCTCATGTGAGTCGAGATAGGGGTGGTGACTTGGAACCTCTGCTTGGATGTGGCGCGGATGGCGGCCAGATGGGGCTTGGAATCCTCGGAAACTTTGGTGGTTGGAAGAGGGCTCGGTGGGTCTTTGGACAACGAGGGCGGAGGAGCGGTTTTTGTGGCCTCGGAAGGTTCGGGTTATGAAGTGGGAGAGCCGGTTGTTTGGTTAAATTCAATGAAGTCTTGGTTAAATTCAACAGTGGGCTTCAAAAGTGAGATTCTGGATTTGCTCAGAAAAATGGTGGCAATGCAGCATCAAGTGGAAAATAAGGGGGCTATAACAGTGTCCAGATGTTAGCGGGAATTAAAAAAATTTGTGTGCACCATCAATTACGATGGGAAAGATCAAAATAAGAGGAGGCGAGAGAAAGGGTCTTATGCTAAGGTTATAATGAAGTTATGATTATGACTTGGAATGTTAGAGGATGAATGACCCTAATAGAGAAGGAAGATCATCGGGAACTTTATTAGATATTAGAGAGTGGATATGAGTGCGCCTTGAGACCCGAAAGTCCGGGAGATGAATCTTTTTGCTTTCATCACGCGGCTTGGGAGCAGTAGATTTTACGATTGGAGAGCCTTAAATGTAGGGGGCTAACGGGGCATTATTTTTTTGGGATAAAGAAGGATGGAGTTGGTAGATTCCGGAGATTAAGTGCTTTCTCATTTCGTGTTTGTTTAAAATGGTGGAGGAGGCTTTCAATGGACTTTCTCGAGAGTTTATATTGATGAGAGGCTCGAGGAAGCTTTGGGAAGAGGCTAGGTAGCATCGGGGGATGGTGGGAAGGATCTTGGTGTTTTAGGAGGGACTTAATTGAGATTCTCTCACTCAGAAGAAACAAGAGTGGTATTCTCCCGTTACGATGGACGTTTTACTAAGATTTTAATGAGTTAGGGTCTTAGAGATCGCCTCTCAAGTCTTTTACTTGGAAAGTAGTAATGGTAGGACCGTATCACGATTGGATAGATTTTGGTTCTTTTGATTGGGAAAGCAGTTTATGATAAGCTCATAGGAGTCTCCTTAGACCCATTTTTGACCACTTTCCATTGCTATTGGACAATGAAGGGGTTAAGTCGGGCCCTACCCCTTTTTGTTTTGAGCTCATGTGGTTAAAGTTCAGGGGGTTTACAGAGCTCTTGAAAGGTTGGTGGAAAAACATGAAGTTCCATGGTTCGTACAACTTTATGCAGGCTACATGAGTGAAGCGTGAAGGTATTTTGAAGACTTGGAATAAAAGTCTTTAGCGAAGTTGAGGTCAGAAGGAGGCCCTTTGTAGGGTTTCCTTTAGGACGACACGGAGAGAGGGAAATTTGGTTTTAGAGGAGGGAGGAAGAACAAAGAAGGCTGAAGGATTCAGAGTTGAAATTTGTTTTTTGGAAGAGGTATCTTGGAGACGGAAATCTAGGGAGTTGTGGCTGAAAGAAGGGGATAGAAATATGAGTTTCTTCCACAAAATGGCCAATGCTCATAGGAGGAGAAATTGCCTTAGGAAAATTAGTATCAATGGCAGAAGGCTAGATAAGGAGGCCGAGATTAAGGAAGGTTTGGTAGATGCTTTCAAAAATCTCCTGTCAGCCCCTAGAGTGTGGCGTCCTTCTCTTCCTGAGCTCTCTTTTAATGGGGAGATTGGAGTCGGGGTTCTTTGCGAAGTTGGAAGAAGTATTCTCGGAGGAGGGAGTCACGAGGCTGCTGACCCGGGGCTCAATGGGGACAAAGCTCTTGGGCCAGATGGTTTTCCCCTTGCTTTTTGGTCTTCAACTGGGATTTTGTTAAGCCTGAGGTGGTGAGTTTTTATAAGGAATTTCATGAACAAGGGCGATTTGTTAGAAGTCTTAATGCCACCTTCCTTGTTTTGGTTCTAAAAGAAAACGAGATGTCGAGGATCTTAAGGACCTAAGACCTGTAGTTTAGTGGGAGGATTATATAAGATGCGGCAAAGAAGTGCTGGCTAATAGGATCAAAGGGTTATGGGTGGTCATTTTCTCTGGCTCGATCGACCTTTGTTGAGGGTAGGCGGTTACGGATGTAGTTTTGATGGCAGCCGGTGGTGGACTCTATTCTTAGTGGGAAGGAGGCGGGTATAGTGTACAAGTTTGGACATTGAAAAAGCTATGATCATATAAATTTGGGAGCTTTTGTTCCGGAATTTTGGAAGGATGGGTTTGCGGGTGTTGGTGAAATTTGGATGAAGTGGTGCGTCTTCACGACCTCCTTTTCTATCCCTATAGTCGATGGTTCTCAGACGGGGTTCTTGGCGGAAGCTTCGGGGGTCTAAGACGGGGATCCCTATCCTTATCTTTGTGATTGGTATGGAGCGTTTAGCGGATTTTATTAAGCAAGCCGATTGAAGGGAATTATCTCTCTAGGAGTAGAATAGTTGAAAGGGTGGGAGTAGAGATGTCTATCTCTCTCACTTGCTCTATCTGGAGTGATACCCTTTTGTTTTGTAGGCAATGTAAGGTGTCGGTTGAAGTTTCTGAGTTGGATCCTGATGTGGTTTGAGGCTTTGTCGGTTTTGAGGATTAACCTAAATAAGAGTGAGATTTTACCTATTGGTTCAGTGGCTAATGCGGTGGAATTAGCGGCTGAGCTTGGTTGCGGGATTGGATCCCTACCTACTTCCTATCTGGCCCTCCCTCTTGGGGCTAAGCACAAAGGGGTAGGGGTGTGGGACACTGTGGAAGATAGATTCAGGAACAGGTTAGCCTCTTAGAAATCACAGTATATCTCCAAGGGTGGCGATTCACGATTCGCAACCGTTATCTAGTCTACCCGTAATTTTTTATCTCTCTTAGAATGTTGATATCTTTTGGCTCTAGAGTAGAGAAGATTCGAGGGTTTGTGGGGTGGAGGCTGGCGAAAGCTCATCTTGTTAAATGGATCATTGTCTGTACAACGAAAAAGAAAGGGGGTCTTGGCCTGTGAAGATTTTCCAATCTCAACAAGGCGTTGCTTTGCAAATGGTGTTGGCGATTCGCCAATGAAAGGAACTCTCTTTGGAGAAAGGTCACTAGCAGCAAGTTTGGTGAGGGCATAGGGGTTGGTGTTCTGGCGATATTAGGGGAGCTTTAGTGTAGGGTTGTGGAAGGAAATCAGAAAAGAATGGCCTCTGCAACTCCAAAATGCATCTATTTCTCTAGGTAGCGGGAATTAGGGTTAGCTTTTGGAAGAAGGATGTTTGGTGCGGCGGGAGGCGTTGTGTCTTTGCTTTCTTCTTTATTTTAATCGCGGCCAAGAGTGCTGACCGGTGGAGTTGTGGGGCCATGATAGGGAAGGGGTTGGAACTATATTTCTTAGGTCTTTAATGATTTGGGAAATGGAGGAGGTGGAGAGGTTTTGCAAGTCTGCATAAACGAGAAAATTAGACCCTTCATAGAGGACAACATCATCAAGGTTCGGGAAGGATGCCTTTTATCATGAGATTATGTACAAGGTGTTAGATTGTTCACCTCAAGTGGCCTTCCCTCTGCTTTCGATTTGGAATCAGTCCATTCGAGTCTATAATTGGCTTCTTTGCTTAGGAGGCCTCCACGGGGCGAAGTGCTCATGCTTGACCCGGCAAGCGCAGGTGGGGAGAGCTCTTGCATTCGATGTTTTCTTTCTTGAAGAGTATGAGGAGAATATAAACCATTTGCTAGTTCATTGTAAGAAGGCCAGGATGCCTTGAGACCTTTTCTTATCGATAGTCGGAACAAGTTGGGTTTTTCCGGTTTCGGTTATTCAAACTCTTCTCTCATGGCAAGGTGCTCTGGTGGGTAAAAATGCAAAAACATTTGGTTGGCAGCCTCGTTGTGTTTATTCTGGACTATGTGGCAGGATAGGAATAGGGTGGTATTTGAAAATAAGGCTACCTTGGATCAGAGGACAAAAGTTATATTTTTGAGCAATTTATGGTCATGGACAAATATACATGGTGAAATAACATGGAATTCATTGGTGGATTTTTTGGCCTGGTTGGGGTGTAGGTAGTTTGTTTTTTGTTTAAGGATTATTTTGTCTAGAATTTGGTAGGCCTTTGTGTAGTGGTTTTTCCTTCAGCTTCTTTTGTTCACCTTTTGGTTCCCTTTTGTATACTTCCAGTGTACTTTTTGGAACCTTTTGGTTCTTCATTTTCAATATATTTGCTTTTTATCGATCAAAAAAAAAAAAAAAAAAAAAAAAAGAAGTTTGGTAGCTATGTCTTGATAGAAAGGTAGCTCTTAAAATCAGCTGAGAGAAAATGCAGACAGAGATTCTACATTTTGAGAGAGAGAGGAAAGAAAGAAAGAAGAGCTACCTTAAGAAAAGTGGAAGATTAGGATGGTTTGGAAATGTAAAGACCCCCTTTCCTTGAGGGAGATGGAGTTGAAAATGGAAACTTTGGATGAGTTTAAACATTGGGGCCTGCTAGAAGAAACTTCTTGGAGACAAGAATCAAGGGAAATCTGGTTAAAGGAAGGGGATAGAAACACGGGGTTCTTTCACAAAATGGCGAACTCACTTAAGGGAAGAGAACCAAATCCATAAAAATAAGGATAAATTGGGTTTGGAGTGTAGAGAAAATTTGAGATAGGCAGGGCGCAACTTTGCTTTCGGATATAGGGATTGGAGGCAATTCTAGATGGTCTTTCCTTCCCAAGAGAATTCTGCAGGGAGAGGCTCCAGACTTGAGCTACCTTTACAGTCCAACAAAGTATTGCGATACTGCGTGACTTAAATGGTGATAAGCCCCGAGGCTTAGGGGTTCTGATAGCTTTCACAGCAATTCAGTTGGGACATTGTAAATGATGATATCATGAGGATGTTTAAGGATTTTTACGAAATTGGTCATTTTGTGAAGAACCTAAACACTATGTTTATGGTTATGGTGTTTTAAGGACTATAGGCCCATCGGCCTAGTGGGCGGTTCATATAGCTTTTTAGCTAAAGTTCTTGCAAACATATTGAAGAAAGTGATGCAAGGCCTAATTAATAGAGTCCAAAACGCATTTGTAGAAGGAAGACATATTATGGATGCCTCGCTGTGTAAATGAAGTGTAGACTCCTGTTGTTGAAAAAGAAAGGAAAAGATGTTCTTTATGCAAGCTTGACATAGAAAAACTACGACGAATAAGCCCCAGGTGCATTTTCAAGGTACTCCATAAGATGGGCTTTGGAACTAAATGTATCAAGCTGGATCGAGAGTGCATCGGCAACATCCTTTTCGGTGCTAATAAATGGAAGTCGGCGGGATTCATAACATTTCTAGAGGCACCGAGACGAGGGATCCTGTCCCCATACTTGTTTATCATCGGAATGGAAGTTTTTTCCTTGCTTGTGGATAAGGCTGCTTTTGGGGATTCTTGTCAAGGCACAGGATCCCTGAAACATAAATGGAGAAGGACTCACAAATCACACACTTATTATTTCTTGAGATGATACACTAGTGTTTGCAAAGACTGAGATAAGCTAAGCCTACCTAATTTGGATTTTGATGTGGTTTGGAAAGCATTTAGGACCTAAGAATCAACTTGGAAAAAGCAATACTCTAGTAGGAACTGTGGAGAACCTAGAAGATCTGTGTGGGTTGGGATACAGAGAATAGGGAATCGTGACTGACATGCCTAGGTCTCTTGCCCCAGAGTATGAGACATAACTCCTTGCAAGTTTGGGATGGGGTGGAAGAAAGCAGAAAAGAAAGCTAACTGTAGAAGAGGTGGTACATATCCAAAGGGGGGAAGACTAACCCTTATAAAAAGCACTCTAACGAATTTGCCAGTTTACACCATGTCCTTGTTTCGGATGCCTAAGGGGTTAAAGGATGGAGTGGAGAAAATTCAAAGGGACTTTTTGTGGGGAGGGGGAAATTTGAATAGAAAATCCATTTGATAAAATGGGGCACGGTGTGTTCTAGTAAGAAAAAAGGAGGCCTGGGTATTCCTAGTTTGACCAAGTTGAATAAGGCTCTCCTAGGCAAATGGAATTGGAGACTTGTTGTGAAGGATAATCCCACTGGAAAGGTCTTATCAAGCTGAAATACGGGCTAGAAGATGGGGGCTGGTTCTCAAAGGAACCAAAGGGGAGTTTTGGGGTGGGTTTATGGAAAGATATAAGAAAAAGGCTCAGCAGCTGAAAAAAGACTGCAAGTTTATCTTAGGGGATAGGGGGGTGGATAAGATTTTGGGAGGATAAGTGGTGCGGGGAAAATCCTCTGCGTGAGTTGTTCCCCACGTTGTACACTCTGGTTTATTCCAAAGGGGCTATGGTGGAAGAAGTTTGGAATTTGAGATTTATTAGATCGTTTAATGATTGAGAAGAGACTTAGAGATTTAGAAGCAGTAAACAGTAGAAGAACAACCAAGAGGGAAAGGGATAAAATTTTACGGATGATGGAGAAAAATGGGCGACTACTTTCGGTTAAAGCCTACTATAGGCAATTGGAAGGTGAAATTTCTAGCCTTATTCCAGAAGGCATAGTTTGGAATAGCTGTATCCCCCCTAAAGTAAGTGTGTTCTCGTGGGAGGTGTGGTGGGGGTAAGGTGCTAACCTTGAACCAATTGAAAAAAAGAGGATTTAAGCTCGCAAGTAAATGCTTACTATGTCACAAAGAAGAATAGAGTCTTGAACACCTTTTGATTCATTGCTTAGCAGTTTGGGGCATATGGGCTGCTATAATCTCTTTGCCAGGAATGGATTGAGTTTGTCCTCTTCAGGTAAAAGATCTTTTGATGGAATGAAAAGCCTTCCTTGTTAGAAAGAAGGCGAGAAAAATTTGGAAATTGATCCCCTCTAGTCTTTTCTGGGCTAGCCATTCGAAAAATTTGGAAGGAGAGAAACAAGATTGTTTTCGAAAATGAGCTTTTTGTTTTTATATTGAAGCAAGCCTTCATAAAAATTCACTTTCCCACTACTTAGGTAGGAGGCTTAATATATGAGGGGATTACTCCATTGTAAGGTTATACATTTATTCTCTAATTTCTTGGGTGGGAGGTAAATTAAAATGCTTTCTTTACCTTTTTTGTTCTCTCATTGCAAGTCCTGTATACCTGCCAGACATTGGGGCTTCACCCTTTTGTTAATATGTTGTTTTAGTTTACATATAAAAAAAAAAACATCCACTTACTTATTAGGTAGGCCTTGTTTATGAGGGGAGTACTCTATTGTAAATTTATTAATAATGTATTCTACGTACTCTATTGCCATATGCCTTGGGTGAGTAGGTTTTAGTTCTTCCTTTTTTTTTGTTTCCTTTTGTATACAGCACAGCTACTTTGGAGCTTGGTCTTTGTTTGTTAATGCTGCTGTCAACTTATCAAAAAAAAAAAAAAAAATCAAACATCATTAGTGCTTTCCATTATCACAAACATTCATAGTTCCAAAACAAAATAAACTCTCATGGATCTGCCTCAAATCTAAATCAACCAAATCATCATCAATATCAATCTTCCCATCATCGCTCTTGCACTCCCCTCATCTTCATATTCCTCTCTCTCGATAAGTAGACCATCTCTTCATCTTCATCAATAAAGAAACAAGAGTAGGAGTATGTTTAGAGCTTGATGGTTTTGAGTTTGGTGTTGGTGTTTTGCTTGAGCTTGCTTTAGCTCTTGTATTAACCCTTAGCTCCACTAGCTCTTTCAACATCATCCCATCTTAAATCATCACCCTCAAACACCAAATCATCTTCTATAGCACCTTCATCTTCCATTCTTCCATCAATTGTCGTTGCTATCATCCATATCTTTCAAGAAATGGGGTCAAGGTATGGCCTTTCGTTGTATCTTTTCATCAAGGCTTTCCGGTTGTACTTAATGTCTTCGAAAATCATTCAAAAGCACCAATGGCCCGGCTTCATTTCTCTCTTGCTATGAATCTGGAAAAAAGAAGTTTTCATGATTATACCTCAATGTTTTAGCTTCTAAGTTACTTTAAAGAATGATGTAAAGACACAAATTCAGTTGCATGTAATTGTTCTAGTAACTTGCCTCTCAAAGATACTCCAATTCTTTTCATAGCCCGATGCACTACATGTTAGGTTGAGAATCCTCAATGCAAACTTTTGCAAACTTATAGTACTGGATCCAAACATAGCCCACCAGTTAGTTACAATTAATATAAATAAATTATTAGTTGAACATGTCACCTATTTTAACCAAAAATATATAATAATTTCAATGCATTAATTAACTAAATTGAATAACTAACCTAGGGGTTTAGTCTTCCTTGTTCTAATGGCAAACTCTTTACCAGAAAGGTCTCTAGTATGCATGTACATGTCTAGTTATGATATAATTGCATCTTGTTCATCTTTGTCTTTCACCAATCTCGAGATGCATTTACATAGATACCCCATGAATTTTGGATCTAGGTCCACTCTAATCCTTTTGTATCATAATAGCACTTTGGGTTCAAAAAATACCTAGTTGCATGCAAAGGGCGATGAAGCTGAACCTCCCACCTCTTATCAATGATTTCCCTATATCTTCACTCTCATATATTGAGAAAGAACTCTAATGGGACTTCAACTCCCTTGCACTCATTTTTGGCTCTT
>JAEQBH010003244.1:260000-301284 GCA_016808115.1 Tetrastigma voinierianum | reverse complement strand
TCCGATTTCCAATCGAAATTATTGTTTTACCATTTTTCCCGGGTTTTACACCTATGATGAGACAATCATATGAATTATCTATTTAAATGTAGATGATTGTATTATCATAGCAATGGTGCATGTATCCTTAAACTTGAGGTGCTCAAGGATATCTTGGATGCTAATTTCAGACACCTGATCCATGTTTGCCGCTGCAGGTCGCTGGATGATACGTATACCGAGACCGGGAAGTAATTAAGTAGCAAAATGTGCTGATTCACCACTCCTAATGTAGGAGAGTATACCTATGGCCTCCTCGTCAGATCATTAATTTAAAAATCTCTACCCATAGTGAAATGCCATGAAGAATGTCTTCGAAAGGCATAATCGATGAGTAATGAGTCTAGGAACAAGATTTGATAGCACTGCTAGATGTGGGCATAGCCATTCTGAGCCACATTGTCCATGCTCTTAATCGAGCGCATATAATGGTAAAAGGACTCCGACCGCGTGGTGGTTTGTCTATGGAAGGGTTTATAGCTAGACCATTGACTCTCCCGGTCAATTAGTGGGTCATGATGTGTCAAGCAGATATAGCTCTCATAACTCGCTTGATTCAATAATTGAATCAAGTGGCTAACATAACTGGGAACCTATTAGGTCACACACTTAGAAGATGGAGACTTGATATAAAATGGAATTGGATGTGATCCAATCACGAGGGACTTCAATTTGGGGATTAGATCGCTTTAGGATTAGTGGAATCCCAAGACTAAGAGGACTCATTTAGATAACGGGATAGTAAAGCTTGCCTCATGCGCCTAAGGCTCATGAGGGAGCATGCTACCACTTGGAGATGCATGTAGCATATCTCCATCTTTTAGTGAGGGCTTTTAGTCTTTTCATAGGGAAGAAGGCCCTCCTATAAATATGTGGTTATAGGAGAAACCCTAACCCTAATGGTTGATGTATCAAACCCTTATCTCTAAACCTTGAGTGAGTGGTGACTTTTCTATCGTTCTTGAGAAGAACGAAGAAGAAGAAGGAAGATTGAGAGCATCTTCTTCATCCCTCATTGAAACCAAGCTTGGCTAGGACCAAGCTTGATTTCAACTCTGTCTCCTTGGACATTCTCGAGTCTCATCTTCATGTTGATACCATTAAAGGCAACCTAGACTCGTTCTTTCGGGTCTTCATCACTGACTAAGATCAGCTCTTTTAGAAACTGACATAGTTAATCATGCACCCTCTCTTAGTCTTGAACCAGATTTGATGCCCCAAGGATCTCGAGGGTTTCTCGATGAATTATTTTTTTCCACCGCTTAGGCATGATGTCTCTATCAAAACCCTACAAGCATATCAAAGCACACTTCAGGTGCATCAAATTGATTCTTTTGGCTGAGTTTCTTTTGGTTTTGCACCCATGTTCTTCAAAGGTTCAAAAATGAGATTTTTGGTTTGAAAAGTGTAGATCAAGTGTTTTTCTTCATGTAATCTGGTCATGACATGATCAAGGATGGTTATTATGAAGAAGAAAAAACTTGGATGAGATTTAAAGCCCAAAGTTGGGATTTTTAAATGTTTCCCGTAGTTGTCGAACTCCAACAAATGCAACGCTCGCTCCTAACGTCATGACGCTGCTTCTTCCCAACATCGCGACGCTGTTCACAAAGCCCAAAAACATCACGACGCGCGAACGCCGCGATGTGAGGACTTACAATGGGTTTTTGAACCCTGCTAACGCTATAACGCGTGTCATTTCAAGTGTTCTGTTTGTTTCCTTTATCTTATGGTTTTACACCAATTTCAAACACGCTACTCTAGTATGTTTGAAATAGAGATGTGCAAGTTAAAATTGAACCGTTCAGCTTTAAAATTTCTAGAATCATGGATTTCGAAAACCATGTTCAAATTACCTACGAGAGAATTTTGCACAAAAACGCTCTTGTGACATTTTTTTTGGTTCAAGGATTTGAATTAGGTTTATGGTTCAAGGAGTTGAACCAGTTGGAGATTTAAAACTTGAATCGGTTTTTATGATTTAAGGAGTTAAATCAATTAAAGATTCAAGAGTTGAATCAGACTAGTGATTCAAGAGTTGAATGGGGCTAGTGATTCAAGAGTTGAATCAAGTTCATGATTCAAGTTGTTGAATCAGTTTAGTTCAAGTGTTGTACAAAGGTTATAGTTCAAGTGTTGAACAAAACGAATATGGATCATTTTAGTTCAAGTGTTGAAAACCTTATCATGTGCTTTGAAATCAGGGAGTACCTTTTATCCGTTACTTTCAATGTCATGCAATAGGGAATGCATGTTAAGGGTGTATTTTAGCATGATGGATTATTATGGACTTTGCCCAATGTTGATTGAGCATATTGCATGGTTACTTCTTTTTTAGTAAATAGTTCTCATGTCCTCGCTCTTTCTATTTTCTCGATGCATTTCTTCATCTAAATCCTCAAATGTAACCCGAGGTTCTTCTTATTTGAATGTATGTGATTAGATTACATAGTATTAGGATTAGTTGGTGGAGATACGAAGGAGAAAAGATCATGGAGGAGGATTCAAGAAAGAAGACCATGAAATGTAAATGTGATTTAATTCTCACGGGTCAGAATAATCATGTACGCCCAGGTTTGACCTAGTCAATTCCATTTTGGCCTATAGAATTTATTTTAGAATGTCCACAAATATGCCATATGGTTAGAGTAATATCTTTATATTTTCATGAGATGAATGGGTAAAGATGCTAATGAAATGATGAGACTAATCTAAAGAAACCCCTCAATTACTAATATTAAGGCTAATGTCTTCCACTAATATGGTGTGCACCGGAGTTATTCTAGAATTAGGTTATTGCAAATCCTGGGGTTCTACTCTATCGTGACATGTTCTATCCAAAGGAAATGAGTTTTCCCGATTACTGGATGGCTTCGACCAGACTCACAGCTTGTCAGGGGCAACAGAGACGTTAGCTTGGGCCGCGGTACATAAGTACACGTATCCTGAGTTTATAACCTAATGATAATGCACAAATCAACAGTTGATAGCATTGGATTCAATAGTTGAATTGAATTGTAATTATATTGGACACCTACCTATTGATCCAAGATGGCTTGTTGGGTAAACCCAAGGTCACTCTTGCTAATATTAGATTTGCAAATTACAAGCGATTGAAATTGGTATGGAAATGATACCTACCTTTTGACCCAAGTTGGCTTGTTAGGTAAACCAAAGGTCATTCTTGGTGATATTAGATATCAATTCAAGTAGAGAAGATCCATAAAGGCTCTCCTCAAATCAATAAGTGAGGGCTAACGATTCAATAAATCAGGAGCCAAAATGTGTAATTATCAAGCCGTAATAATCATGCATTTTAAGTACGATCTAACATGATCTCTTTTACATCTAGGTTATTAGAATCAAACCATGTCAACGAATGTTAACTCGCAATCAGTAATGGAATGCTAATATTTTGATCGCCTAACTTCTGGGGATCACAAAGAATTTGAGAATAGTTCTCAAAAGGGAAAGATTAGCCTATGTCATCGTTAATCCACTCACTCAATCCCCGCTTGTCGATGTGCACCTAAAAGGCCTGCAGGGAAGATCGGCGCTCGTTGATACTGTAAGGGTGCGATTAATTATCCACACCTCCACCTCCATGTCACCCGAAATTCGTACAAGATAAGACTGCGGATGCATATTCCATAGTACACCATCTAAGGGAACATTATAATGAGTATGCGAGAACTGAAAGGTTCAAAATCTCTTAACTGCTTTTGAGTTCCAAGATGGAGGAGGGGATAAATTTAGTTCAAGATGCATCAAGATGTATGAACACATTGATAGGTTGAATCAATTGGATGAACTTTGAATTGAGTGTAGACTTTATTCTGGCCAAGTTACTCGATAGTTTTGCACACTCAGGTTTCGACCATGTGGATGGACTATGTTGTGTCCACCATACCCGAGTTGGGAAACATGCTCAAGATAGCTAAAGGAAAATTGGTTGAGAAGAAAGCTAAAGAGACTATCTCACAAGGAGCTTACTTCTACTATGGTCAAGATTTCCATCAAAGAACCTAAGGTCTACTGAGTCGAAGAAGAAGGACAGGTATGTGATGCACCATCATCTTCGTGCATTTATGTCATTAAGGATTACTATTTCTCTCCTAACAACATTTGTGTATATGATACCAATCAGGGCTCATACACATGGATTGATGCTATATGTGGCCTAAGGTATTAATAGAAGCTCATAAAGGGAGAGTTCGACTTTCTAGTGGGCAATGGTGCAAGAGTTATAGCTATTGCTATATGGACTAATGTTTTGAACCTCCCTAGTGATATTTATTTAAATTTGGATGATTGTTATGTCCCAACATTGTTGAACAACTTTTTCTAGTTATTTGAACAAGAAAAGCTTTTTACTACATTTTGCAACAATGGCGTAACATTATGATGTATTTATGTCAGGGTACATTAAGTAATGGGATTTAAATATTAGATATGTACAATCCAATTTTAAATGTTATTGACACAAAGTACAAGGAGATAATCCGAATCTATCTACTCATGGCATTGCAGTTTCTGGCTATGAAAGTGAGGACGATGACTGAAAGTACACAATTATGGTGAAGCCAGTCATTTGATCGTGAATTATCTGACAAGTGTGACCTTTCTGGTTAGGCAAAGATGACTCCAGTTACCCTTTATGGAACATGCTTATAATCACAGACCTAATACATCCCTGCTTGTTTTACGGTCCTTGTCCATTAATGCCGAGGTGCTTGTCTACTTCATTACTCGGCTGATGATCGTTCATACTAAAGATTGAATTCAGAGATACATATCTAAATCCTTGAAAGCCATAGAGAATCTTTATATGAAGCTTAACAAATAGATCGAGAAGTATCAAATCATTTAGATGACATCCATGGCTAATACTTGCCGAGTTTCTAGGTTATCTATAGGATAATGAGACTTTATCCAAGTGACTCTCCACCTACACACCACGCACTAAGTAGCGTGGTAAAAATGAAAATCTGGATCTTATCGATTTGGTGAGGATTTATGACAAAAAGGCTGATCACTCCAAATCCTTCTATGGTTATGCACTTGAAACTCCAGTTATTTAAATTTTGAACAAAGTCCGAATCTGTTAGTTTATGCTGCCCTATATGGATATGGATTAACAAGGATCCCTATTTTTCTAATTAAAGTCATATGAGTTATCCAACTTATGCTGAAAGCGAACTATGCCGCATAAGCCGGAGGCTAAATCGACAGTATTCCTCTGCCAGGATATCCTAAGGAAAATTCGATATCGCCTACAACAAAGTTGGAATTGTAGTTGTTTGTTTCAAAGTATAGAGTCTTCGTAGGGAAGAGTTTTTCAAAGAGAAGATGTTGGGAGGTGCGTGAACTCGTGTCTAAAGTGCTCGCATACGCATCAACCGACTTTAATCCAAAGGTCACATTCATGTCGACGGCAAAGAAATCGATCCTTCTAAAACACAAGCACATCGTGGTACAAGTAGGATATGTACTGTTCAAGAGAAGTGTGGATTTCATCAAAGGAACACATATATTGTCTACAACAAGCCGATGAGCCTACTACCTACGATGAATCAGAATAGTTCATAATCCGCAACACTTAAAAGCTGAAGTGAGAGATGGATTCCATGTGAATCAACCAAGTATGGACTTTGGTTGAACAACCCATAGAGATAAAACCCATAAGGTGAAAGTGGATCTTCAAGAAGAAGACTGACATGGAAGGAAATGTGATTACCTTATAAAGCCAGCCTAAGGGCCAAGGGTTATCGTCAAAGACAAGGAATTGACTATGATGAGACTTTAAACCCGGTAGTGATGCTTAAATCCATAAGGATACTCCTAGCCATTGTTTCTTATTATTATTATAAGATATGGAAAATGGATGTGAAGATGGCTTTCCGCAAAGGAAACCTAAGTAAGGATGTTTGTTTGACAAAACCAGAGGTTTTCTCACACCTTAGAAATGGCACAAAATATGCAAACTTCATATATCCATTTATGGATCGAAGCAAGCATCTAGGAGTTGGAATATCCGATTTAGTGAGACAATCAAAGAGTTTGATTTCTCACAAAATACAGATGAAGCTTGTGTGTACAAGAAGGTTAGTGGGAGAGCAGTCATGTTCCTAATATTATACGTGGATGACATATCAATTATTGAAACGACGCCTAAAGATACAATCTATCAATATATTGGTTATCCAAGAACATTCTCCATGAAAGACCTTGGAGAAGCGACTTACATATTAGGGATGTAGATCTATAGAGATAGATCGTAGGTTGCTTGCTTTTCACCACTACAGCTTAGATGCTAAAGAGGTTTAGCATGGAGTAGCCCAAGAGAGGATTCGGTCCCATGTCTAGTGGGATCACCCTCTTGAAGTCCATGTGTTCAAAGACAATAGATGAGAGGACACGCATTAGTATGACCCCATAGGCTTTGGCTCTAGGATCAATCATGTACGCTATGTAATGTACTAGACCAGACTTATCACATTCTCTTAGAGTCGCGAGCAAATACCACTGACCTGCAAGTAAGGGTCATCAGGTGGTCAAGCCAAGAATATCCTCAAGTACTTGAGAAGGACTATGGATGTATTCTTGATTGATGAAGATAAGGATCTTATTGTAATATGCCAGCTAATAATCTGATAGAGATGACTCCAAATCTCAATCAAGCTAAATGCTCATATTGAATGGTGGCGCAGTCAGTTGGAAGAGTTCCAAATAGGAGATGAATGTGGATTCCATAACTGAATCAAAGTACATCGTTGCTTCCGATGGTAGCTTAGGAAGAAATTTTGACAAGGTAGTTCATTAATGAATGTTTGTTTGTTTATGTATAGAGTCAAAGCACTTTAATTTAATGCTCTAACGGAGCTTCCAAGGCCCCTTAGCCGGACCAAAATTGGAGCTAATTGTTAGAAAAGTAGAAAGTGGTTTTATGTTCTTGAAATTATAAATGGTTTAGCCCTAAGACACTCAGAAGTACACAGTCATACAAGTAGTAAAACTTTGGATGTAAGTCTAGATATCATTCCCTCAGAGATTGACAATAATTTTAAAATCAACTACCCTAACGACTCAAGATCCACACTATTTGCACCTCCATGTAAATGCTTGAAAACTAGAATTGAAGATAAGATAATACTTGTATTATATCTATCTAATTAAAAGCAAATTTAAATGAAAACAAATATAATAAACTGGATTGAATAGTTTCGCTAGAAATGGACACTAAGATGAAACTGCTGTGGAACAATCAATTTCTGCATTAAAATCCATTTATTCTCTCAATCCTGATTTTGGATCTAAATTTGTCAGAGATGCCTAATAATGCAGCTCGGATTTCTCCACATTTCACTAATTAGAGGTCCCTCCTTTTTTCAAAGACATGGATATACTTAGTTACTTGTATTCAGAACACTCTTTACAAGATCTAGGTATTTTTCTATTTCAATACTTAATACCCATTTCTTAAGACTGCAGATTTCTTGCATCCCAAGTCTGGGTCATTACAAAACCTCTACAAAATGGTTGATGACTCATCCTTTAGATCTTATGGATTTTTCTCTTTCCCTGATTAGATCTCAGCTAACACAAGATTAAGATCTTTCCATCAGATTAATGTGAAATCTCTGATGATTTAAATTGATAAATAATCCCCTCCAACTTCAACTGTGAGTGAAATGGAAATTTATCTATGAACTCTTAGAGCTCAGTAGTTCATCAATCGTAGTCTAGCATACCCACAAATTGAAGGCTCAAAGCTTCCTGTGAATCTCCATCTCCGTGTCACTAAGGCTCGAAATCAAAGCATGAACAAATTCTCGATAGGATACTGGAGCATCATGCACAGAACAATCAATTTAAGAACAACATCAATAAAATAATCCCACTCAAGTACTTCTCTAAGATAGCAAAAAAGACTCAGAATTAACTATAATCTGGGTTAGTGGAAGTTGTGCTCATATCAAAACTCGCATCACAACGACAATGGAGCATTGATCAAATACATCGCCAGTGAGTTGCAATTAATCACAAGAAACGACCTGCACTGGTTTGGATTCCATTAATTTCGTGCATTATTCGAGAAGAAATGAAAAATTAAATCTAGCTTCAACATTTTGAACAAAGTTATCGTCTGCATCCATAAAAGAAAAGTTAAGAAAAGAAATGAAAAGAAAAGAAAAGAAAAATCTACTCTAAAATTATACAATTGAGTCTTCTTCAATCCCCCCAAAATCTGGGTTTGGGAAGAGCCTCCTTTTACAGACGTAGAAACGCCTATTTATACATTTCAAAGAATTGGGTCACCCATGCCTTGTGATTTCAAATGACCAAGCCTTAATGAAACAGCAACTTGCCTCCCAAGCGCCCACCTATCAGAAAACCAGTCACGCCCTTCCAGATTATCCAATGTCGCCCACTTCAGTTTGCACTAACAACGTGACCTCATTTTCTATCACATTCGTTTTGCTGCGCTTTCAGCATTGCCACACTAGAAATCATGTTAACCTTCAGTCTTCATCATTCTCAGAACGACTTATAAATAAATGCACTAATTGTTTCACTCATCACACGTTATTTCCAAAGAAAGATATTTATTGTAATCAATATCTTTAACAGAGGTGTTGTAAGTCGTTATCACACTCATGTTATAATCATTCTTCTTCCTTATCATTTATGTCGCAAAAATTTCTTTATCGCGAATAATTCATTTTTGCTCTAGCCACCTCGATCCTCATCGCGATAACTCTTTTTCCTCGGGCCCCCAGTGCTCAGGTCGCGACCACAATTTCATGTCGCGAGCCGACCGTCTTTCCTTTTATCACCTCGTGTCGCAACAACTTTTCCATGTCACGACACTGCTTCTCGCGAAACCACCTGATCTTTTGGTCACAACCTCCTTTCATGTCATACATCATATATTTTTTTTCGCCCTCATGCAAGTTGCGACTCCAATTACTAATCTGTTTATTTTCTTGTCGCGACATGGAAATTAGCCTTATAAGTTCGCTTTCTTTCTTACTACAATTTGTTATGCACTCAAGAAAGCATGTCACTATCTATTCTTCTTTCATCTTGTCGCAACCTCATTTTTAAGTCACGATGCTTTCTATTCAATCAGCTTTCCGGTCGCGACCTAGAAAGTGTGTGTCGCGACCGAAAGTGGTGGCCCTTCTTACTCGTTTCGTTTCACAAGTAGCTTGCTCAAAACTTAGTCAAAACATGTTTAAAAATATAAACTCATTTTAATGTCACACATGAAATCCATGTCACGCATCTCAATCGTCTTCAAATATATTTTTTGCCGCGAACATCAATTCTTGATTAGGAGACCTTGTCGTACCGGTTCATTATTCATTCCTCGTCGCGATCTTAATTCTCCGTTGTGACCTAAGTTGTCTTCTTTGGTGTCGTGAACTGATTCTCCTGGTCGCGGACGCCGCTTTGTGCGCCTTAATATTTCTCACGATCGATCACAAGGATGTCGCGGACACTTAATGCCTTTGTCTTATAGAATTGTCATAAACACATTATCACCAGTCGTGACACAAAAACGCTAAACCGATGAATTCCTCGTCGCGACCTCAATCGTATGTCGACCTAGCCGCTTGCTATTGATCTCATTTTCTTTGGATTTTGGCCGGAATCGTTAAGCTTCTTCTATATAAATCAAGAAAATATAAATTTGGTAAAATCTCCATATTTCGCATAAAATAAGTAATTACATTATATAACACTAATAAGAAATGGCTTAAAAATTCAATGAGTTTTTATCATCAAATTCCCAAATCCTAAAATTTTGCTTGTCCCTGCAAAGAAAGAAAGATTTGTTTGTCCTCAAACAATTGAACTTAATTTTTAAGGACATTTTTCTATTCTAAATACACTTTTTTTTATTACACCAATTGACTTGAAATAAGTAGGTTGCGTGATTATTTAACTTCGTCAACTAAGAAAAGGAATGGTTTCAACTTCTATCACAACAAACCGATGAATCCTATATCAGAAAAACAACACAAATAATCAATCTTGTTTTGAAGCGTGTGTGTTGCTTTTCTTTCCTTTTCTTCTTGTTATAATAGTTAATCTTCTGGGACTCTCCTTAAAGAATTAGTCTGTCCCATGCTTGTTTAATGATCTCCACTAATGTAAGAAAATTCAACCTTCAAGATCAATGAGGTCTTTCTGGCTTGTAATGTTAGGCTTGGGTAATTGGGTAGACAATTGGAAAATTTAGGTTGCAAATTACCCAAATTCCATTATTCACTTCTGCTTAATAGCTTTCCTCTTTCATCCCTTTCTTTCTTACTAATATGAACTTTAATAACTCCCGCACTTACTTTGTGCACCATCTTCAATCTGCGGGCCTCTTTGATTTCCACTTCATATTTATCACCCCCAGCCTTTTCTCAAGTATCTTTTTGTTCTTCTTTTCTTGTCAAAGTTTTAGGAATAGTGCAATGTTTTGTCTTTTTTAGGCTTTCTATCACTTTAGAGGAACTTTGGGTTAGCAACTCCATACCAGCTGGCATTAGGGTACTAGTAAGTTGAAACACCCCTAAGGAACTTAATTGTTCGAAGAGAGATAGGCCACAAGACAAACTTATTCCCTTTTAATCGACTTCTTTTTTCTCCCTCTCTAATCTTCACTGATTTGCTCCAATACTTCCACAGTCTATAAGAAGATATTCCCTCAATCTTGTCTCCTTATGCACATTAAACTTTCTTGTTCTGAAAACTGGGTAATTTTGGGGTTCTTTTTAAGTTACAGGATTAGTTTTTGTGGAGGGATTTCTAGGTTTTTAATTTATGTTATTTGGAAGAAGTTAGTATATTTGGCTCCAAAGCTTTGAACTAGTGTATGCATCTGCATATAATGAGGTAGCTGAAAAGGTCTGTAAACTTCCAAAGAGGCCCCTATCCTTTCGTTAGTTGTTGTCAGTTTCATGATTTCGCTTGACTAATAATCTAATAAGTTCTAGACCTTGTACCCTTGACTTTGAATTACCCCCAAAAGATGTCTCTAATCTTTTCAATTTGTTCAGACTTACTGGACTATGCGTGTGATATACAGGATTTATACTGACTCAACTATTTACACACAGATTCAAGTAGCTTATATGTTCTTTCAATTGTTTACCTTTCCTAATTCTGTAATTTCAACTTGATTTAAACTAAACAGCAACTTCTTACTTCAGTTCAATGAAGCTTGCTCTCATTTCTCTCATAGTATTGTTTGGATTTAATCAGTGTTTGTTATGCCATTTTACCAACAAAATCTTGAATAAAATAACCCCTCCTTTAAGACAAACTAAGCATGGCATAAGCAATCCAGTTCATTAACTCAGATCAATCCATCCAAACAATTCACATTTTTTCAAACTTATTCAACAACCAGGTCCCAATTAAGTAGTTCAAGAATATATATGGGCAGATCAGCAATATTAGTTGAAAGCAACAAATCTAATCATCAAATTAGCGTAACAACCACAAAAAGCACTTCCAAATGAATTCCTTCCTGCTTCTATTAATGATGAACAAGGAGCATAAATGGAAAAGAAAATGTAGATTGTGCCATTTCACTTCCTTCTTATAAGATTTTAGAAGGTATGATGTTGGCGTAGGCTCTAAGTCAAAACTTGCCAAACAAGGAGAAAGAAAGGTCATGTCCGGGTCTTTTCTTTCGCAGGGTTCGGGCCTCTTCCTTTTGCAGCGGTGCATATGTCATTTCGTGCACCACCAGTGATCAAACTATCTTGATTCTGACCCACTTTATTAATTGTGCGTTCCAACTCAGAAATACAACCCAAAGATGCTTCCGATTAAATCGTAAGCCGATCAAATCCTAGCCTCATGCCGCATTTTCTCCTATATACACTACTTGTCTCCTCCAATTCTGCCTCTTCCTTCATCAGCCTACCAAACTCCTTGAATTTCTCTTTATAAAGGTATTTTAAGGCTTTTATTCTTTTCAGCATATTACTCTCCATTTCAGCTTCTCTTTTTCTCATAACGGTGAGCACTTCTTCATCTCTTCCGACCAAGTTGTCACGTAGGCTAGCTTCCAACCGCCTTCATCTTTTCTCCAAATTCTTTCTCCCTCGTTTTCATCTCTTCTTTCATTTCTTCTTCTCTCTGTCTCAAAGTCTACTCCAATAATTGTTCTTTTCTCCTGAATTTAGCTTCTAAGAATTCTTCTCTGATTTGCTGATTTTTTCCCATTTATCTTCCCTTTCTTTCTTCATTGCTATCAAAATTTCTAAGATCTCATCCTTCCCTGCATTCCTTCCGAGTTCTCACCGCTCAAGAAATTCTCTCTCTCTTAAATCAAAATTGATGGCTCACTGGGCTCATTTTGAACTCGTAATTCCTCTTCTTCACCTGAGAGGTCCTTTTCTAGGAAATTTTCAATTCCTATTGTCATTCCCTTCTCGCAGGTCCGTTTCTACCTCTATAATTGTTGTTTCTTGTTCCGCCCTTTGCTTACACCGGGTCAAGGTTAGAGGATGGCTCCTCTGCATATTTTTCTTCCTCCCATGATCCCTGCACTCCAGCAAGGATGCACAATCCGGTACGGGTTGTCAGCGAGGAATGAGTCCTCTCAAAGGGTGGTACTCCTCTAATGTGAGCCTTCAATCGTATTCTCCCACGCTTCATTTTATAAATGCTCTTCAAAAGGGCATATAAAATTATGGTCTCTTGCTCTCCGACCGAGCAAAGATGCTTAGTTGAATTACGCATCGAGGCTATGAAGTGTAACTGCATCTTGCCTCAGCCGAGGGATCTCCTGTTGATAAAGATGGTGGGGGTTCTTCTTCGTTGCCTCCCACTTTCCCTATCCAGCAGCTAGCAGGTCTATAATTTTCCCATGATCTGGGTTTTCAACCAACTTCTTAAATTTTGACCCATGCTTATGCCTCTTGTTGTTGAAGGACTTCACTTCTCTTATGTCCGGTTAACCCATATTCCTAACGCATACCGAGTCCTCCCCTATCCCTACCATATTTCCAGATAAAACTCCTCACAGAGCATAGAACCCAAAGTCACTTTATGTGTGCAAAAGAATTCTGTACTTCCTTTCTTTCTATTATTTCTCTCGCAAAAAGGAAATCAGCTTCAACCCCTTTCACGACGTAAGCCCTTTGTCGCCCATCTTCTTGTTCCATAAAGCTCGAGTCTTCGCAGAGATAAAATCTTTGTCGCCCCTTGTTTCATTCCCTTCTATAGGCTCTATTGTTCTCTGCCTTTGTCGCCCCTTTCTTCCTCGCCTGTCTTTCTACTTCAGGTCGGGCTTTTGCCCCCAGATTTGCGATCATTTTCTGTGTTGAGGTTCCAGAACCTTCTTCCTCCCATGAACATTCATTCATTATCTCATTGATCATCTCATTAAGATTTGGAACAGGGCTTTGGTTTTCTACCATGAGTGAGAATTTGAAGTTGAGCTTTTTAGGAAACTGGATCTAGGGTTTTGGTATTCGAAGAGAGAATGAGAATGGAAGGTTGGGTGAGGATGCAACTGGATTGAAGTTTTGGAGCGAAATCGCTATTCGGGCCAAATTCTTTATGATGGATGTGCCTAATGTTATTGTCTCTATGGAATGTCGCGACATTAATGCTAGGTCACAACGCTAATTGTTAACAATAAATGTCCAATTTAATGTTGCGACGCCTAATTCAGAAGGTTAAAACCTACATTTATTGGGATTTAGACAATTCCTTGTCATGACCTACTTAGGTCTGTCACGACCCCAAAAGTGGTCTTGACAAATAAAATTGATGTCATGACAAACTTTTCCCTTTCTTTAGTCATTCCTGGTCGCGATAATTTTCATCAAGCCGTGACACTGTGGCCTTTACACCCGGGCCATTTTAGTTCAATTATGCTATCACACTCCAAGAATTCCTGTAACCTTTAGTTTGTTCTTTGATAATAACGCAGGTTATGGTTACCTAAATTTTCTTACTTCTCATGTTCTCAAGCCAAATTTCTTGTCGCAACATCCAAAATCGTCACGACCAAGAAATTTTCTATGTCTCTATAAACACCATATTTAAGCAAAATCACTAAGACATCCAATTTAAATTAGAACACTTACATTCATCATTCAAATATTCAACAAATCAGCTTATCAAAACATTAGATTCAATACTGAATTGAAAAGTCCAATTTTCCCAAACTTCAATCATGTATTCTCTAAAGAAAAAATATTTTGAGAGGAAAATACTTTCAGAGCCTTATGCATCCTGGGAACAATAAATGAAAATTCCATGTCCATTGCACCCTTACTGATTTGCAAAAACACTCAAAAAATTTAAACAGTAAAATAACATACAAGTCTAACAGTAAAACTTAAAATTTCAAACACATTAATGGACTATAAAACATCAAATAAAACATTGTACTGGCCGCGCCCCTACGAACCGCTCGCCTTGAGTCCTTAGTCGACTTTCGGCTGCGGATTCTTTTGTTTAAGAAAATTCTTAACTCGAATTTAGAATCAACCTTCAACCACTTCCTCCAAAGCAATGTTTAATTCTAACCATTCACTTTGGAATTTTCCGTATTAGTTCACGCCACTGCCTCCAAAGGTTGTACTTGCTACCATCGCATGGACCACTCCATTTTGATCTCAGTTTTCATGGAAACAGTTTTAGTCTGGAGTTGAATAACAGGACCTGATCTCCTGTTTTAAATTCTCTCCTCAAAATCTTTTGATCATGCCATTTCTTTGTCTTATCCTTGTAATCATAAACTTCATTTCTCAACTCTTCCAATTCATTCAGTTAGAGCAATCTTTCCTCTTTAGTAGCCTTAAAATCAAAATTCAATTTCTTGATGGCCCACATTACTTTGTATTCCAATTCAAGAGGGAGGTGACAGGGTTTACCAAAGACAATTCTCTATGGGGACATCCCAATGGGAGTTTTATATACAGTTCTGTATGCTCATAATGCATCATCAAGCTTTATGTACTCAACCCTTATGTTTGAGCTTACGCCTTTTCTGCACTTTCTTTATCCCCTATTAGAAATCTCAAATTTTTGCCCATTTGCTTGAGGATGATAAGCCAAACTCATGATGTGTTTGATTCCATATCTGCTCATGAGTTTCTCAAACACCTTATTTGCAAAATGGCTTCCTCTATCACTAATAATAGTTCTGGGTGTCCCAAATCTGCTCAAAATATTCCTCTGTAAGAACCCCAAAATTGTATTAGCATCATTCTTAGACAGTCACGCTCCACCCATCTGACACATAATCCACAAATAGGAGTATGAATAGATTTCCAAATCAGGATGGAAAAGGTCCCATGAAATATATTCCCACATCAAAAGTTTCGCACCACCGTATTCCCGAGAGGCATTTCCATGTCTCTCGCTTGATGCTTCCATCTCTCCGGGCATTGATCACAAAGTTTAACCCACTCAAACAATTCTAAAATGGTAGGCTAATAAAAACCCGATCGAGAACTGTGGGTCAAGCTTTGTCTCCCGCAAAATGTCTTCCATATGGTGATGCATGACACTCATATAAAATCATTGCTCACTTTCCTGCACACACATCCCGACATCATATCGCCTCCTCTCAATAATAGTGGGTCATCCCATATATAAAATATGTTGTCAGTCCTCAACTTTTTTCTCTGCTAGTAGTTGAATTCTGGTGGCATAACTCCACAAGCTAAAATCGACAATGCCAACATACTGCAGGATTGAATGACAACTGAATAATCGCTCATCTGGAAAATTTTCTGCTAATTTTATTCCCTCTTCTTTCACAATAGTCTTTTCAATTCTTGACAAGTGATCAGCTATCACATTATCACAACCCTTCTTGTCCTTGATCTCCAAATCAAATTCCTATAGTTAATACCCATCCGATCGCCTTAGCTTAGTTTTCTTTGCCATCAAATATTTAATTGCAACATGATCAGTATGGATGATGACATGGGATCCCAATAAGTATGGCCTTAATTTTTCACATGCAAATACCATGGATAGCATCTCTTTTTTCATTAGTTAAGTAGGTTTCTTAAGCTTCATTTAAGGTTTTGCTGGCATAGTATATGGCCCTAAATCTCTTATCAGTTTTCTGTCCTAATACAGCTCCCATTGCATAATCACTGATATCACACATAATCTCAAATTCATTATTCCAGTTTGGTTTGGCCATGATGGGAGCTTTAACTAATCTGGATTTGATCTCTTCAAATGAAGATTGGCAGGCTTCATCAAAATTAAACTTTGTATCCTTTTCCAATAGCCTACATAATGGTCTTGCAATTTTTGAGAAGTATATGATAAATCTTCTATAAAAACCAGCATGTCCCAAGAAACTTTTATTCCTCGATCGTCAGAGGGTGCCAAAAAGAGTCTTTATAATGGAAACCTTTGCTTGGTCCACTTCCAGCCCTGTTGCAAAAATTCTATGCCCAAGGATAATGCCTTCTGTTACCATAAAATGGCATTTTTCCCAATTCAAAGCTAAGTTCTCATTCCGCACCTTCAAGTATCAGCCCCCAAATTTTTCAGGCAATGTTCAAAACTTGATCCATAAATTATGAAGTCATCCATGAATATCTATGCCCAAGGATAATGCCCATGAATAACTTGACCCAAAAATTCTATGCCCAAGGATAATGCCTTCTGTTACCATAAAATGGCATTTTTCCCAATTCAAGGCTAAGTTCTTGTCCTGGTACCTTTGAAGTACTGTCCCCAAATTTTTCAGGCAATGTTCAAAACTTGATCCATAAATTGTGAAGTCGTCCATGAATATCTCCATAACCTCCTCTCCCAAATCTAAGAACATAGACATCATGCATCTTTGAAATGTAGCAGGAGCATTTCATAACGCAAATGACATTCTTCTAAAAGCAAAAGTATCGTAAGGGCAGAAAGTAGCTTCTTTCTCGGTCCTCAAGTGCAATAGCAATTTGTCATATCCGTAATATCCATCAAGAAAACAAAAGTGAGGATGTCCTCGCTAACTCGTTTCCAACATTTTATCAATGGAAAGGCAAAGTGAGAAAATGATCTTTCGTCATAGATTCAATTCTTTGTGAATCTATACACACCCTCCATCCATCACAATTTTCAGAGGGAATTATTCATCCCTTCTTCTATTTCGATCACAAAGTGAATCCACCCTTCTTGGGGAACCATGAATCGGGTTTCATACCTAAGGGTCAGCTCTCGATATTGCATAAATAAAACCTCGCATTTAACCATTCAAAGACTTCCTTCCTTACTACATCCTTCATTACTCGGGATTTAGCCTTTCGTGTTCAATCAAGCTCCGTGATTATCTTCTAGCAGAATTTTGTGCATGAAAATAGAAGGACTGATATCTTGAGGTCTTCAATTGACCATGCAATTGCTTCCTTGTATTTCCTTAGAATCTTTAACAGTTTCTGCTCTTCATTCTCAGTCAATGCAACATATATAATCACTGGTTTTTCCTTTTCTAGTTCTAAGAAAGCATATTTCAGATGACTAGGCAATTCTTTCAATATTAACCCTTTTGTACTGGTTTCTTGCTCAGTTGCTTTCTTTTCCTTGTTGCATGAATTCTCTTTACTGTTTTCATTCAAACTCAAGATTGTTTCTATATATTGCAAACTGGAATGCAGCAATTCATAATCAACACTCTTAAGATACTAGAAATTCATCTCATTTTCATTGATATAATGTTGAATGTTACACCGAGTTCGCCTAGACTGACCGACTAAAGCTTACAACCACACTTTCTTCATCAAGACGACCGTGGTCAAGCTTTTGTTGAGGTTGAGTGCACTGCTTCAGTTCTCACTCTCAGGGTCAGCTCACCCTTCTTGACATCAATCAGAGCAGCTCTAGTTGCTAAGAAAGGTCTTCCTAACAACAGAGAAACCTGTGTGTCTTCTTCCATTTTCATGACAACAAAATCAACAGGGAAAATGAATTTCCCGATCTTGACCAACACATCCTCAAGGACTCCTTCTAGTTATGCCATTGACCTATCAACCATTTCCAGTGTAATTGTTGTTGGAGTTAGTTCCCCCAAACTCAACCTTGGTACCACTGATAATGGCATCAAGTTGATGTTGGCACCTAAGTCACATAAAGCTTTCTTGAATTCATATTTCCCAATTGTGTAGGGAATGGTAAAACTACTAGGATCTTTCATCTTAGCTGGTAAGCTCTTCTGAATAACTACACTGCATGTTACCGTTAAGCTCACCACTCATTCATCAGCAATTTTCTTCTTTTTGCTCAGTATGTCCTTCAGGAATTTGGCATAGTTTAGCATTTGGTTTATTGCCTCTATAAAGGGAATGTTAATTTCTATCTTCTTGAACATTTCCAAGAATTGAAAATCAAGTTCTCCTTTTCAGCTTCGTAAGTCTTTGTGGAAAGGAACTCGCAAGTGTGTAGCTTGAATCTTTTCTTTCACAAGTGTTCACGCTTTTCCTAAGCCGCCGTTTGTACTTTATCCTTAGATCTTATGCTAACTCTGAAATGCTCTTTCTATTCTCCCTTCCAGTTTCTTCCTTTTGTTCGGCCTTTTCCTTCTTATCCGCTCTATCAAGTACTCACCTGCTACCTCAACCTGGATCGCCATACAATCCCTTAGATTCTTCTAGGTGCCGCCAGTGGAGCATCCTTGAGTCTCTGCTTCACAAGTTTGAGGCCAACTCTCTCCCAACTTGTGTTTCCGTGTTCTCGAGTAAAGCATTGTTTACTTGAAAATTTATGTGTTGGATTTAAAATTTTCCAACTCAAAGAAATTTTTTGTCTATGGTGGTTTAGCAAATTTGGTCTCTCATAGAATCGGTAGCATTTTCTCCTCAAAAGACTAAGTCCTCTTGACCTCGATGTTGCCGGGAACCTCGATGGATCAGATCCTTCCCGATATCCCCGCCTCACGCTCAGTCCCATGGATGCTCCTCTACCATATGAGAAGTTCTCATAACCACTCGTCGATGTGTAGTGTGTGTGCAAGTCAAGTTAGGGCTTGAAATGGTAGCTTCTCTGCTCATTCAAGTAATTGGCCTCTAACTTGATAGTGGACCTACTAATAGGTCCTCAAAGACTTTGATTCCATCTCTTTCCAATTACTCCACTTCATGAGTATAGTGCATTCTCTCTTGATTCCCTAATCCTGTGCATTATTGCATTCACAAGTCTTATATCACCGTTTCATTCTCCTCACTTCCTTCTCTTAAATGCCCCATAGTAGGTCAGATTCATGATACCCTTGTAGAGGCATCATCTCAAGGAGTGGTAGACAAGATCACTGTCTTCAAGTCTATGCCATGCAAAGGGCACCTCTTTAACAACCTTTTGTACCTTTCCTAGGCAGTATACAAGCTTTCATCATCCTCCTGTTTGAACACAACTATCTCCCTTCTTCTTTCTCTGGTCTCACACTGTTTAGTTTTACTGTGTTGGCCATCCTGAGGAATCTGCCCATGTGCTCATTAGAATCTTCTCGTAGGGCGCTCCAGAAATTGACTCTACCGCACCATGGTGATCAACACTAAGCTGTACCAAAGTTGTTAGCCTCTATATAAAGTTGTCTAATCGTCAATATTCTTCGATAACCGGTCTCCGTAAATCCTCCATCGTATCTCACTAGAGCCCTTCGTTGTTGCTTTCTTGTTCAACCGCTTCCAACCTATTTTTCACTCCCACATACAATGCTTCTCGCAGACTCACTTTCCTTAAGTTCTCAATGTTCTTTCCAATTCAAGATTCATGGAACATCTTATTTCGCTTCCTCGTGCATGAAATAACTTCTTTGAAATGGAAACATATTAAGATCAATTGAAACAAAGGGTATCTAAAATCATATATATCCTTTAAGCTTCTAAAAGATCAAGAAATTTATACATCCACTAACGGCTAAAATCGCTTTTGTGAATTTCTTTTACAAAAATACGTAAAAATGTCCAAATAAGCATTTCTCTTTCATTTCAATATTGATTTATTCCACTCTTTCAACTGCAACGGCGCCATAAAACTTGTTCGTTCTGCTTATGTGTAAACTAAAACTAATTAATTTTAATGCCTCTAATGCAGCCTTACGCTCTTCTGAGCGGACTAAAATTAGAGTTAATTGTTTGAAAAGTAGAAAGTGGTTTTATGTTCTTGAAATTATAAAATGGTTTAGTCTAAGACACTGCAAGTGCACAGGTCATACAAGTAGTAAAATTTTGGATGTAAGTCCAGATATCATTCCCTCAGAGATTGACAAGAATTTTAAAATCAACTACCCTAACTACTCAATATCCACACTATTTTCACATCCTTGTAAATGTTTGAAAACTAGAATTGAAGATATGATAATACTTATATTATATTTATCTAATTAAGAGCAAATTTAAATGAAAACAAATATAATAAACTGGATCGAATCATTTTGTACAGAAATGGATAATTAAGATGAAATCGCTGTGGAACAAATTAATTTCGCATTAAAATCCATCGATCTCTCTCAATCCCGATTGATCTCGATTTGTCAAAGATGCCTAATAATGCGCCTTGATTTCCACATTTCACTGGGACAGGTCCCCGCTTTTCAAAAAACATGGATCTACTCTAGTTACTTGTATTCTAACACTTTTATAAGATCTGTGTATTTTTCTTTTCCAATACTTCATACCCATTTCTATGACCAGATTGCATCCTAAGTCCGGTCATCGCAAAACCCTTCCTGAAAATGGTTGTTGACTCATCCTTTAGATCTGATGGATTTTTCTCTTTCCTTGATTAGATCTCAGCTAACAAAGGATTAAGATCTTTCCATTAGATTAAGGTGAAATCTCTGATGATTTAAATTGATGTTAATCCTCCAACTTCAATCGTGAGTAAATTTATCATGAACTCTCAGAGCTCGCAGTTCATCAATCGTAGTCTAGCATACCCACAAATCAAGGTACAAACTCAGAATCTCCATCTCTATGTCACCAGCGGCCTCGAAATCGTAGAGCATGAATGGGCCCCGATAGGATACTGGAGCACGCTGGCCGAGAACAATCAATTTAAGAACAACATCAATCAAATAATCCCTAATTTCAAGTACTTCTCAGTATGCAAAAACTCAGAATTCAACTACAATTCCAAGTTAGTGGAAACTATGCCCATCAAAACTGCATCACAACGACAATGGAGCATTGATCAAATACACCAACAGTAGTTGTAATTAATCTGATAAGAAACGAATTCCAGAATTGGTCTGGATATCATTAATTTCAGGCAGTATTTGGAGAAGAAAATGAAAAAATTAAATCTAGCTTAAACATTTTGAACAGGTTACTAGTTCAGATCAAGAAAAGAAAAGTTAAGAAAAGAAAAGAAAAGAATAGAAAAAGAAAAATCTACTCTAAAATTATACAATTGAGTCTTCTTCAATCCCCCTAAAATCTGGGTTCGAGAAGACCCTCCTTTTATAGACGCAGAAACGCCTATTTATACATATCCAATAATTGGGCCTGGTTCCAAGGCTCTAGGTGGATTTCCCTAAATTTAATGGCCCAGCTTGCTGTTCAGGTCGTGACCTCTGAAGTATGTCGCGACTTATTGGGTTTGTCGTGTCCTCTGGGAGCTTGTCGAACCATGCTTCAGCTTTGCTTTCATTATTCAATCGCGACCGTCCTCTGGCCACGACATTGCTCTTTGCAAGCTTAGCTTAAGGTCTCGACTAGAAATCTGTGTTGTCTGCTTCTACTCATCATGTTTCCCGAGAATCATCATGCTGCGTCGCGATCGAATTGCTTCGTCGCGGACTAATGCTTAAGTTGCCGCGGGTGATGACTTTTGTTGCGACCACATTTTCTTGTTTCCAGGTAGTTATGTCGCGACCAAATTTCATGTCACGGTCTGGATTTTTATTCCTTTGCTGAATTATGTGTCGCGACAAAGTTTCTTTATCGCGACACCGTTTCTGTTGCTAGCCACCTTGATCCTCGTTGCGACAACTTTTTCTGGTCTCCAAGTGTTTATCTCGCGGCCACAATTTAATGTCACGACCTAACTTTCTTTCCTTTTACTGAATTTTGTGTTGCAACAACTTTTTCATGTCGCGACACTGTTTTTGTTGTAAACCAATTTGATCTTTGGTCACAACCTCCCTTTCATGTTGCGACATCATATCTTGTTTTCTGTCCTCATGCAAGTTACGACTTCAATTGCTGATCTGTTTATTTTCTTGTCGCGACATGGAAATTAGGCCATGATAAGTTCGTTTCTTTTCTTACTGCAACTCCTATCATGACCTCAAGAAAGCATGTCGCGACCATTCTTTCTTCCATCTTGTCGCAACCTCATTTTTGAGTCACAACAATTTCTATTCAATTGAGCTTCCTTTTTTGGTCACGACCTACAAAGTGTGTCGTGGATCGCAGTGGTGGCCCTCTTTTTTATTTTGTTCTTGTCGCAGTTGCTCAAAACTTAGTCACAACATGTTTAAATTGTTCAGCTCATTTTAATGTCGCGACATGAAATCCATGTCGACCTCATCGGTGTTCTCGCCTTGATATTTGTCGTGAACATCAATTTTCCGATTAGAGACCTTGTCACCGTCCAAATGCATCCATTCCCCGTCGCGTTTTAATTATCTACGCGACTAGCTGCCTTCTCGTGTGTTGACCTTGACTTCTGGCCGCGACGCCGTTGCGCCTAAATTTTTTCTCTCCTCAATGACTGATCACAAGGATGTCGCGACACACTTGAAGCCTTTGTCTTATAGAATTGTCACAACATTATCACTCAGGTCGTGACTTAAAAACTACTGAACTGATGAATTCCTTGTCACGGCACTCCTCAACAAAGATGTCATGACCTAAATTTACTTAGCCATTGGATTTCATTTTCTTCGTATTTTTCTGGAATTGTAGCTTCTTCTATATAAATTTGCAAAACATAAATTTGGTAAAATCTCCATATTTCTGCATAAAAATAAGTAATTACATTGTAACACTAATCGTGAAAATAAATTTTAAAAATTCTATGAGCTTTACTCATCAATGAACTAGAGTGGTCCCTAGAATTGTCGATCCGACACTTATTGTATCGGGATGATGCTGGTAACAATTTCAAAAGCAAAGGAACCATGGTCTCATCAAAGGTCTAAACTAATACTCAAGGTGATGCCATTTGATTTAAGACATATTTGGTGATCATGATGTAAAGATAGAGAAATGCCCACTGATCGAAATAACTCGATTCAAGCAAGCCACTTCCCAAAAAGTGTGATTCACATCTACTTGCCTAAGGTATGAAATATAAAGGCAACTGGCTTTAGCGTAAGTGGGAGTTTGTTAGAGAAGTGCTCTAAAGGCAATCGCCTTAGCACTTGTTGTACATCTTAAGTTTCTATTAAAGGCATCTTTGTTAATTGGATATTCGTACATCAAATTGATTTAGATCTTCAATCGGATTAATGAAATTCATGATACATAACATAGCATGAAGGAAATCATGATGAGATCGTGATAATAAGATTCCTATCATGTGTAATTATGTTAGTATCTAAATTATCCCTAGTCATAGGATTAACGAGGATCGACATTACATCCCATTACTAAGACATGTCATATTCTCGGGATTGATCAAGCAAAGGGTTCTTATAAACCGTGATCAAGGAGTTGATTAGAGCGATATGTGGATGCTTGCTAAGAGTAGCTAAGTTCATTGGAGACCTACCATGAGATAATCATAGATTATCTATTTAAATGTATACAATTATCTTATCATAGAAATGGTGCATGTATCCTTAGACTTGAGGTGCTCAAAGATATATTTGATGTTGATTCTATATTTTGACGTCAATCCATGTTACCTCTTGGATGTCGCTCTTTAGATGGTAGTTGGGTATAGCTTGAGGTATTCAGAGGTAATTGAGTAGTCAACAAAGGATTCATCACTCCTAATAGAAGGAGAGTATACATATGGCCTCTTGTCAGGATCATTACTCAGAAATCTCTTGTCCTAAAGAGTGTCTTCAAGTGCATAACTAATGAGTAATGAGTCTAAGGACAAGATCTGATATCACTTAGGCTAGATGTGGCGTAGCCAGTCTAATGGGAGCTACCTATTTTTCATGCATTAAACCGAGTTGGGTATAGAATGGTGAAAGGATGAATTACGCGATATTTGTCTATGGAAGGGCTCAGAGGTCATACCACTTACTCCTGGCCAATTCTGCGGATGTGTTGCTAAATACCGCTGATGACTTACTTATTCAGTTGAACTACGGGCCAAATATAATCGGGAACTTAATGGGTCATACACTCCTAGAAGATGGAGACTTGATATAAAATGGACTCGATGTGATCCAATCGCTGGGACTCTCCACTCAGGATTATATCGCTCCAGGATTAGTGGAATCCTGACACTAGGAAGACTCATTTAGAGAATGGGATAGGCAAAAGCTTGCTTATGGGCTTAAGACTCATGGGGGAGCATGCTACCATGCATGGAGATGCATGTAGCATATTCCATCTTTTAGTGAGGGGTTTTTAGTCTTTTCTTTACAGGAGGGCTTCTCCTATAAATATATGGTTATAAGAGAAACCTCCTAACCCTAATGGTTGATTTATCAAACCCTTATCTCCAAACTCGAGGTGGTGACTTTTCTCTCGTTTCTGAGAAAACCAAGAAGAATAAGGAAGATTGAAAGCATCTTCTTCGTCCCTCATTGAAACCAAGCTTGGCTAGTACCGAGCTTGATTTCAACTTTGTCTCCTTAGAGGTTCACAGGTCTCATCTTCATGTGGATACCGTTAGAGGCGAACCTAGGACTTGGTTCGCTTCGATCTTTGCTACCCCGACTAGTAGATCGGTTTTTGAAACCGACACAAGGTAATCTGATACCCTCTCTTTGGTCTTGAACCAAATTTGATGCCCCAAGGGATCCTTGCGTGGGTTTTTTGATGAAATTTTTTTATGTTTTCTCGCTACTTGGGCATGAAATGCCACCATCAAACCCTACAATGGTATTGATTAGTGCAAAACTCATCTATGTTATGAGTCAATTTCACATGCTATTTATAGAATTTTATATCCATATTCATGTAAAACTCATACCATTCCCTCTAAACTTGGTTTTGTATGAATCTTGATGAAAAGCAAGTGATTTGGCAAGAAATGAGCAATATATTTCAAAAAGGAGAGTCAACTGGGTGTCTCACAGCGCGTCACTTGGAAGATGAATTTTCTTACCATCTAGAGTATCAAATGGTTCAAATTCTACATTCAAAGAGCTTTCCAACGACACCTCACACACCCAAATCCGAGTTAAAATGAATAAGTTATGACCCCGACAAGTCGAGAACAAACAAGCTTATTGGAGCAAAAGATAACGACGCGTGACATCAAGCAATGTAGCTGACATTGAAGTGATGTTACACTCCAAAATGCCATGTCGCGATCGAACGCTCGGCCCGACTCAGAAGCCCCACAAATTTCGTTTTGACTATTTTCTAAGCCCCCACCCTACCCTGTGTGACTATAAATACTCATATTTTAGATTTGGGCAAGAAAGCGAGGTGAGATAACACCTCTCACGGGGGTTTCTCTCTAAAAACCTTTCCCATTTTTCAATTTAGCTTAGGTTTTGATTTTTAGCAGATCTTAGAGTAGTTTTAGAGCGCATTTTTATTCTTCAGACAAAGAGATTCTTGTCAGACTAAGAGATCCAGACATTTGGCTATCACAGACAAATATTAAAGCTCAAGTCATGATTTGTTTCTCTCACTCCTATCTCTTGATTTCTTTCTTCATATTTCTTTCGTCGCTTGATCGCGATGATCGGGAATCCAATAATGGAACATTAAACACCCTGTGGGGATTAATTGTTGAACATTCAGATTTGCAAATTTATAGTTTATTTTGTGGGTTTGAAAACTGAATTTATATAATCGGTATTGTTCTTGTAATGAACTATTCTAAGTATTAGTATATTATACCCAAAAAGAGTTGTATATGTGCTCTGATTTCCAAGAGGCCTCTGAGTGACACAGAGAAGACCATACCTAAGAGCAAAAAGCAAGAATCAGGAGTATGATAACCGATATTTTTAGAACTAATAATTCCTTAAATATCATCGTGTAAATCATAGGTTCTATTTAACCTCTGACTTCAAGGTTCCTTTCTAAGTAACAGTAGAAGTGTGTTCCCGAGGCATAAGGACCAACTACTGATTTATTAGTTTAATGTTTAGAGGTCTCATCTCAATTTGGTAGAATAATCTTGATCTCGTGTTAGCAAAGATTCTAATCAATGAGAGAGAGTATTCTATTTGAAATGCAGAATGAGGTACCGATTGTAATGGGAGTAAGGCTTCAGGTTACTCCCGTCTTGATGGGGCAAGTTGTCTTCAGTCCTAAGAAATGGTTGTGAAGTATTGGGTTAGGAAAAACAACTAAATCTTAAAGAGGATCAAATCCTAAAAGTAGCTATTTAGACCCATTGACCTAGTTTAGGATTATAGTTATCTAAATAGTTAAATGTATAGTATCATGAGGTATTCCAAGGCTATACTACTTTGCTCTTTGAAAAATCCAACATTCAACTCACAAATGTTATGCTTTAGCTAAATTGGATTTGTTAAATGATTATCCCTATCCCTAGTGTGCCACTCTTCATACATTTTAGACTTTAGTAGTTGTTTCACATTAGATTTTAGAATTAGCTGATTAGTTTTAAATCGCTTTACTTAGTTAAATTGATTTTAATTCTCATCATATTCGTCACCTAAATAAAGGAAAACCCTGTACTCCTGAGAGTGCTTAAATTCCAATTAGAGAACCTACAATCCTCACGGGTACGATATCCCACTCCTAGAATCCACTTTATTACTGTATGACTCTCGTGCACTTGCGAAAGGGGCTGAGCAAGAGCACATTTTCATTTAATTTTTTAGTATATTTACTTTTAAAATCAGTTTTAAGATTTGCAGATTCACTTCCTTCGCCATATTTTCTATATACACATCATTTTGTCCTTATAGTATCGTGAGCACACTTATGTGCATCAAAAATCAGTTCTTTGTCGAGTTTTGGTTTTTGCAATAAATGTTCTTCAAAGGTTCAAAATGATTTTGCTCAAAGTGTAGGGATCGAGTGTTTTTCTTTCATGTAATTTGCCGCGACATGATCAAGGATGGTTATTATGAAGAAGAAACAAATTTTTGGATGAGAGATTGGGTGCCCCAAAGTTGGAATTTTTACATGTTTCCAATAGTTATTGAACCCAGCAACGTCGCGACATTGAGATGAACATTGCGACATTGTTCATTCAAGCCTAGAAAACTTCATGATGTGCCAACGTCGCGATGTGACAATGTTGCAACATGCCAATGTTGCGATGTGAGGACTTACAGTGGGGTTTTGAACCCTGCCAACGTCGCAACATAAGGTGCTATTGGTGCCTTGTTTGTTTCCTTTCTCTTATGGTTTTGTACCAATTTCGAACACGCTACTCTAGTATGTTTGAAATAAAGAGTTTGCGTGCTAAATCGAACCGCTCAATTTTAAAATTCAAGAATTATGTATTTCTAAAACCATGTTGAAATTACCTACAAGAGAACTTTGCACAAAACGCTCTTGGCCTTTTTGGTTCAGGAGTTGACCGCTTATGGGTTCAAGCGAGTCGAACCCCAATCGAGATTTAAAACTTGAATCGGTTTTTAGGACACAAGGAGTTAAATCAGTTAAAGATTCAAGAGTTGAATCGAGTTAGTGATTCAAGAGTTGAATCGGGTTCATGATTCACATTGTTGAATCAGTTTAGTTCAAGGGTTGAATAGCGGTTCAACAAAATGAATATGGATCATTTTAGTTCAAGTGTTGAAAAACCTTATCATGTGCTTTTGAAATCGTGGGGTACCTTTATTCGTTACTTTCAATGTCATGCAATAGAGAATGCATGTTAAGGGTGTATGTTAGCATGATGGATGATTATGGACTTTGCCTAATGTTGATTGAGCATGTTGCATGGTTACTTCTTTTTTAGTAAATAGGGTTTGCGTGTCCCTGCCTCTTTCTATTTTCTCGATGTATTTCTCTTCTCATCTAAATCCTCCTCAAATGTAACTCGAGGTTCTTCTACTTGAATGTATACTAGGGGATTACATAGGATTAGGATTAGTTGCATTTAAGGAGAAAGGAGCATGGAGGAGGATCCAAGAAAGAAGACCTTTTGAAATGTAAATGTGATTTAATTCCTCATGGGCTGTAATAATCATGCATGTCCATAGGTTCGACTCAGTCAATTCCCGCCTGCGGTGAATTGATTTTTAGAATGTCCATAAGCATGTCATATAGTTAAAGTAACTATCTTTATATTTTCATGAGATGAATGGATAAAGCATGCTAATGAAATGATAAGACTAATATAAAGAAACCCCTCAATTACTAATATTAAGGCTAACGTCTTCCACTAATATGGTGTTAACCGGAGTTCTTATAGAAGTGGGGTTGTTGGGTAAATCCAAGCCCTACTCTATCGTGACATGTTCTATCCATGGAAATGAGTTTTCTCATTAGTAGGTCAGCTTTAATCTGCACTCATTAGCTTGTCTCGCAAACCCAAGGTTAATGTTGGATAGAGATGCAAGTAGTCACGCATAAAATGTACACATATCCCGAGTTAATAGCCCAATGACAAAGCCACAAATCAACAATTGATAGCATCGATTCGATAGTTGCATTGAATTGCACCGGGTATTGACACTCACCTATCGATTCAAGACGGGTTTGTCGGGTAAACCCAACATTACTCCTACTGATGTTGGATTGGCAAATTGCGTTGCTGAAATCGGTATTAAAGGATACCTACCTTTGGACCTGAGTTATTTACTGGTAAACCCAAGGTCATTCTCGGTGATATTGGATATCAACCCACTAGGAGAACTTCCATAAAAGTTCTCTCAGATCAATAGTGAGTGCTAACGATTCATAATAAAATAGTGGGAGACATAATGTGTAATTATCAAGCCGTAATAATCATGCATTTTAAGTACGATCTAACATGATCTCTTTTACATCTAGGTTATTAGAATCAAACCATGTCAACAAATGTGAAATCGTAATCAATAATGGAATGCCAATATTTGACGGCCCCAACTTCAGATCGGCAAAGAATTCCAGAATAGCTCAAAAGGAAGGATCAAATTCCTATGTCCTTTCACAGCCACTCTCACACTCCCTGCACTCGTTAATGCACCAGTGCCCTCGAGGGCACATCGGCGCTTGTTGACACCGTAAGGTGCGACACTATCCACACCTCCACCTCCATGTCACCTAAATTTCAGAAGGAATATAAGACTGTGGATGCATATTCCATAGTGCGCCGTCTAAGGGAACATTATAATGAGCAGGCGAGAACTGAAAAGTTCAAAGTCTTTGAACTGTTTTTTGGTTCCAAGATGGAGGAGGGGACATCCCTAGTGCAAAGATGCATCAAGATGTATGAACACATTGAGAGGTTAAATCAATCGAGTTATCGACGGACTTCAATCGGTGCATTTGATTACGCCAAGTTACCCAACAGTTTTGCACAATTGCGGCTTGATTATAGGATGGACTATATCAGGTCCACCACCATACTCGAGTTAATCAACGTGCTCAAGATAGTCGAGGCAAAGTGGCCGAGAAGAAAAGCCAAAAGAGACTATCTCACAAGGAGCTACTTCTACCGTGGGTCAAGATCACATCAGTTAAGAACCGGCAAGGCCTACTTGGAGTCGAAGAAGAAGGTGGCATGTTATGCATCATCATTTTTCAGGTATTTATGTCATTAAGGATTAATACTATTTCTCCTAACAACATTTGGGTATACGATACCAGTTGTGGCTCATACATATGGATTGATATATAGGGCCTAAGGTACAATAAGAAGCTCATAAAGGGAGAGTCCAACTTTCTAGTGGGCAATGGTGCAAGAGTTGCAACTATTGCTATATGGACTTATGTTTTAAACCTCCCTAGTGATATTTATTTAAATTTGGATAATTGTTGTTATGTCCCAACATTGATGAAGAACTTTTTCTAGTTATTTGAACAAGAAAGGTTTTTATTTACATTTTGTAACAATGGTTGTAACATTATGATGTCTTTTATGCTGGTGGTACATTAAGCAATGGGATTTACATATTAGATATGTACAATCCAATTTTAAATGTTAATGATAATAAAAGGGCCAAAGGGAGATAATCTGAAATCATCTTACTCATGGCATCGTTTGAGCCATGCTGCAAGGACG
This sequence comes from Tetrastigma voinierianum, assembly GCA_016808115.1. Lineage (NCBI taxonomy): Eukaryota > Viridiplantae > Streptophyta > Magnoliopsida > Vitales > Vitaceae > Tetrastigma > Tetrastigma voinierianum. The sequence goes on along the minus strand of JAEQBH010003244.1, from coordinate 270,984 downwards.
CATGACCGAGTTACACAATCAGAGCAGAGTCGGGGTCATTTGATCGTGAATCATTTGACAATTGTGAATCTTTCTTGTTAGTCAAAGATGACTAAGTTACCCTTTATGGGAAAGGGTGAACATGCTTATAAACCATTAGACCTAATACATCCCGATGTTTGTGGTCCTTTGTCCATTACTGCCAAAGGTGGTTTCGTCTACTTCATTACCTTTATTTATGAGATACAAATCTAAATCCTTTGAAAAGTTCATATAATTCATATATGAAGAGAAGAAACAGCTTGGGAGAAGTATCAAATCACTTAGATGAAATCTAAGTAGCAAATACTTAAGCTAAGAGTTTCTGGGTTATCTCCGAGGTAATGAGACTTTATCCAAGTGGACTCTCCACCTTACACACCACACCAAGTAGTGTGGTGAAAAGGACAAACCGAATCTTATTGGACTTGGTGAGGTTTATGATGGGCAAGGCGGATCTACCCAAATCCTTTTGGGGTTATGCCTTGAAACTGTTGTTTACAATTTGAACAAAGTCCCAACCAAGTTAGTTTAGGTTACTCCATATGGGATTTGGATTAACAAGGATCCCCCTATTTTTCTCACCTGAAAGTATGGGGTTATCCAACTTATAAGAAGCGAACTATGTCAGTTTAAATTTTGGATATCAATTCTACAACACGTTGGAATAGAAGTTGTTTGTTTCAAAGTATAGTTTTCTCAGAGGAAGAGTTTCTTCAAAGAGAAGGTAGTGGGAGTAAAAGTGAACTTAGTGAAGTTCAAAGTGCTCAAACAGACACATATCAACTGACTTAATCCAAAGGTTGTTATTCATGTTAATGAAGTAGCAGTTGATCCTAAAACACTAGCACATCGTAGCACAAATAAGATATGTACTGTTCCAATGAAATGTGGATTTCTCATCAGTGAACAATGGGTCATATTGCTCACAACAAGTCGATGAGCCTACTACCTACAATGAATCTTTGAATAGTTTATAATATGACAAATGACTTAAAGCCATGAAGTCAAAGATGGATTCCATGTGAATCAACCAATTATGGACTTTGGTTGAACCACCCGTAGGGATAAAATCCGTAGGGTGAAAGTGGATCTTTAAGAAGAAGACTGGCATGGAAGGTAATGTGATTACCAATCATAGGGATAAAACCCATAGGGTGCAAGTGGATCTTCAAGAGGAAGACTGGCATGGAAGGTAATGTGATTACCTATAAAGCTAGGCCTATGGCCAAGGGTTATCGTCAAAGACAAGGAATTGATTATGATGAGACTTTCAGCCCAGTAATCATGCTTAAATCCATAAGGATACTTCTTGCCATTGCTACTCATTATGATTATGAGATATGGAAAATAGATGTGAAGACGGCTTTCCACAAAGGAAACCTAAGTAAGGATGTGTGTGACACAATTGGAGGTCTTTACGCCTAGAAATGGCAATAAAATATGCAAACTTCATAATCCATTTATGGATTAAAGCAAGCATCTAGGAGTTGGAATATCCAATTTAATGAGACAATCGAAGAGTTTTATTTCTCACAAAATGCGGATGAAGCTTGTGTTTATAATAAGGTTAGTGTGGGAGTGCAGTTGTGTTCCTAGTATTATATGTGGATGACATATCAATTATTGGAAACGACGTCTCAAAGATACAATCTGTAAATATATATTAGTTATCCTTGAACATTCTCCATGAAAGACCTTGGAGAAGCAACTTACATACTAGGGATATAGATCTATAGAGATAGATCGGGTAGGTTGCTTGGTCTTTCAAGGTCTACTTACATAGCTTAGATGCTAAAGAGGTTTAGCATGGAGTAGTCCAAGAGAGGATTTGTTCTCATGTCTAGTTGGATCACCCTCTTGAAGTCCATGTGTCCAAAGACACAAGATGAGAGGACATGCATGATTATGACCCCATAGGCTTTTGTTATAGGATCTATCATGTACGCTATGTAATGTACTAGACCCGATGTATCATATGCTCTTAGAGTCAGGAGCAGATACCAATTGGGCCCAGGTGAGGGTCATTGGGTGGTTGTCAAGAATATCCTCAAGTACTTGAGAAGGACTATGGATGTATTCTTGATTGATGGAGATAGGGATCTTAGTGTAAGATGCCAGCTAATAATATGATAGAAATGACTTCAAATCTCAATCAAGCTAAATGTTCACATTGAATGGTGGCGTAGTCAGTTGGAAGAGTTCCAAATAGGAGATGAATGTGGATTCCATAACTAAATTAAAGTACATCGTTGCTTCCGGTGGCAGCTTAGGAAGCAGTTTGGACAAGGTACTCATTAATGAACTAGGAGTGGTCCTTAGAATTGTTGATATGAGATGGTAGTATTGGGATGATAATAGAGCCATTGCAAAAGCAAAAGGAACCACGGTCTTATCAAAGGTCTAAACTAGTACTCAAGGTGATGCCATTTGATTTAAGAAATCTTTGGTGATCATGATGTAAAGATAGAGAAATGCCCACTAATCAGAATAAGTCTGATCTCTTAGCTAGCCACTTCCCCAAAAAAGTGTGATTCACATCTACTTGCCTAAGATATGAAATACAAAGGCAATTGGCTTTAGCACAAGTGGGAGTTTGTTAAAGAAGTGCTCTAAAGGCAATCGCCTTAGCACTTGTTGTACGTCTTAGGTTTCTATTAAAGGCATCTTCATTAATTGGATATTCATACCTCGAATTGATTTAGATCTTTAATCGGATTAATAAAGTCCATGATACATAACATAGCATGAAGGAAATCATGATAATAATATTCCTATCATGTGCAATTATTTTAGTATCTAAATTATCCCTAGTCATAGGATTAACGAGACTGGACATTCTTAATCTAGATAGACTAGCACATGTCATATTCCTTGATTGGATCAAGTAGTGGATCTTATAAAATACGATCATGAGTTGATTAGAGTTGATATGTGGATGCTTGCTAAGAGTATCTAAGTTCATCGGAGACCTACCATGAGACAATTAAATGAATTATCTATTTAAATGTAGATGATTGTCTCATCATAGAAATGGTGCATGTATCCCCTTAGACTTGAGGTGCTCAAGGATATCTTGGATGCGGATTCTATACTTTGACCTTGATCCATATTGCCACTTAGAGGTCGCTCTTTAGATGATAGTCGGGTATAGCTTTAGGAATTCGAAGGATTCACCACTCCCAATAGAGGGAGAGTATACCTATGGCCTCTTAGAAATCTCTTGTCATAGTGGAAATGTCATGAAAAGTGTCTTTAGGTGCATAACTAATGAGTAATGAATCCAAGGACAAGATTTGATATCACTTGGGCTAGATGTGGCATAGCCAGTCTAATGGGAGCTACATATTGTTCATTCACTAAACCGAGTGGGGTATAGAATAGTGAAAGGACAAATTGCACGGTTTTTGTCTATGGAAGGGTTTGCAGTCAAACCACTTACTCTCTAGTCAATTGGGGGTCATAATGTGTTGCTAAGTACTGCTCATGACTTGCTTGCTTAATTCAATAGTTAAATCAAGTGTCCAACATAACCGGGAACCTAATGGGTCATACACTTAGAAGATGGAGACTTGATATAAAACGAACTTGGATGTGATCCAATCATGAGGGACTTCAATTTAGGGAGTAGATCGCATTGGGATTAGTGGAATCTCGGGACTAAGAGGACTCATTTAGAGAATGGGATAGGCAAAAGCTTGCTCATGGGCTTAAGACTCATGAGGGAGCATGCTACCATGCATGGAGATGCATGTAGCATATTCCTTCTTTTAGTGAAGGCTTTTTAGTCTTTTCATAGGGAGGGCTTCTCTTATAAATATATGGTTATATGAGAAACCCTAACCCTAATGGTTGATGTATCAAACCGTTATCTCCAAACCTTGAGTGGTGACTTTTCTCTTCTTCTTGGGAAGAACCAAGAAGAAGAAGGAAGATTGAAAGCATCTTCTTCATCCCACATTAAAACCAAGGTTAGCTAGTGCCGAGCTTGATTTCAACTCCATCTCCTTGGAGGTTCTTGGGTCTCATCTTGATGTGGATACCGTTAGAGGCGAACCTAGGACTTGGTTCGGTTCGATCTTCACTGCCCCAACCAGTAGATCGATTTTTGAAACGAACACAAGGTAATCACGTACCCTCTCTTAGGTCTTGAACTAGATTTGATGCCCAAAGGAATCCTTGCAAGGGTTTTTGATGAAATTTTTTATGTTTTCCGCTACTAAGAAATCCGCAGCTCTAGAACTATTACCTTCTCGAAATACATGTCTCACTTGCACCTCCCATTCACGAGCTAACAGTTGCTTAATCTTAGCATGAATATTCTTCAAACACAGTCAAGGAGACTCTATCGATGTGATCCATTGAACCACCTACGTAGAATCAATTTCCTTGCAAACACGCCGGTACCCACTATCCCATGCAATTCGCAATCCATATAAAGCAACCCAAAGTTCTTTCTCAACTAGAATACACCGTCCAATGTTAACCATAAAACCCTTCAACCAAAGGCCCCTATGATCTCACAATAGTCCATCCCCCATAGCTCTCCTAGATATAGAGCCATCAGTATTCAGAGTTATCCACCCCTCGGGAGATGGAATCCAACTAACCATAATAGTACTATAAGAGCGATCATTAAACACACTTGAAGGCTTTACCAAAGCATTAGTAATCTCCACTGCCTTTGTTGTTATCCACTCAATTTTAGTTTCATGTGAGATACTCTCTTTACAAAACACTCAAGCATTCCTCCAATGCCACAACCACCATAAAACAACATCAAACATAACACTCCAATTTGCATAGAAATCAAAAGAAAATAACGCACATAAATTGTGAGAAAGCCATGCATGAAAAATCTAAACCTTGTTGTCTCTGCTACTCTAAGACAGGTAACAAAGATTTCCAAACCTGCTCAGCAACCGAGCACCATCGAAAAATATGATTCACATCCTCATAGCCATCATTGCAGATAGTACATCCATCATAAGATGTAAAGCCCCTTTTAGCTCGCTCAGCATTGCACATAATCTTTTGAAGCTTAAGAAGCCAAATGAATGCTCGAATACGGTTCAGAATCATGAGCTTCCAAACAATCTTCCATCCTCTATTCTCATTAAAAAATATATCACCAGTAGAAAGCTTATAAGTAGAGCTAATTGAAAAAAAAAGCCATTATTATTGTAACCCCAACACAAATTATCATGATCATGGTCATCATCCCTGATTATAACAACCGCAAGTCTATCTTCAACATGGGTTGGAGTAAACCAGAAAGTGCAGCTCAATTCCAACCGATGTCAAGCACCCAATAATCACCAACAATCGGAAACTCGCTTATACAAGTTAACTAAACTAATCCTTATAAGTAAATATTCAGAAAGAGGCACAACTTCAAGCCATATATTTGTCCAAAACCCCTATATCTCTACCATCAATAACAAAGCTACGAATAACTTATGAAAGAATCATGCTTCCCTTGACGATACCCTGCCAAACATTGGAACCTTCCGCTTTAGCTTGAAAATCATGAGGAGCAATCTGGTGATGAGCATACTTGTCACTTAACGCACGAACCCAAAGACCATTTTTTATCTTGTAACATACGCCACCCCAACTTAGTCATAAAGGCTAAATTCGTGTGATGAAGATATCTCAATCCTAACTCTCCAGTGTCTGAAGGTTTCATTACCATCTCCCAACATACCAGACTACAAGATCGCTGTTGTTGGGTACCTCACCAGAGAAATCACCTCAACAATCCTTCAATTTTATTGCAAACGCCAAAAGGAACCAAAGTCATCTGCATAACATACAATGGAATTGAATTCAAAATAGATTTCATCAATACTTGCCTCCCGACAAAATTTAAAAATTGAGCTTTCCAAGCCTTCAGGTGACACGAAATACGGTCCACCACATTATTAAAGAGGTCATTTGTCACCCTACCATGAATAGATTAATGCCAAGATATCATCCTAGATTAGATGTTAATGGAATCCCAGCAAAGATGAAATAGCTTGAGTCAATTCACTATCAACGTTGTGTGAGACAAATATCTGAGACTTGTGATAATTGGCCTTCTGACTGGAACATTGAGAAAATAAATTAAGGCAACCCATTACTACCTGCAATTGTTCAATCAATGCCTCTACAAATAACACCAATCATCAGCGAAGAATAAATGAGACAAAGCGGGTCCATGTCTCAACAACTTAATAGTTTTCCACACCCCATACATCACTACCCTATTCATAATATGTCCAAGTCGTTCCATGCACAACACAAAAATGTGTGGGGAAATAGAATCACCTTGGCGAATGCCCCCTGCCAAGAGTGAACCAATCCAATTGCTCACCATGCCAAAGAACAACCAGTTTATACTTTTCAATGCATGCCATAATATTGCGCAACCAGTCATGTTTAAGCCCAATTTCTTTCAGAGTATCCTTGATAAAGTCCCAAGACAACCAGTCATATGCTTTCTCCAAATCTATCTTAAGGACCATATATCCAGTTCCTCATTTTCTTATCCTTATGGTGTGCAGGACTTCTTGATAAATTATAATATTATCAGAAACCTGACTCCTAGGAACAAAGCTACTCTGATTTGGAGAAATTATCTTTGGCAAAATCTTTCAACCTATTCGTCATAGCCTTAGTAATTATTTTATAGCTGAAATTATAAAGGCTTATTGGTCTCAGTTGTGTCACCATTTCTGGTTTGGCTACCTTAGGGATAAGGGCCAGCAATATATCATTAACACCTTCGGGTAGCACTCCTGTATTAAAAAACTGCAAGACAAACCCACAAATGTTTTCTCCCACAATATCCCACATTTTTTTGGTAGAAACCAACATGAAGATCGGCAGGGCCTGTTGCCTTAAAAAGCGCCAGATTAACAAAGACTTATTTGATTTCATCATAAGTAAAAGGGGCATGAACATCCAACATCATTGAATCAAAGAGTCTTGGAAAACAATTTTTGCAGACCAAGGCTGCATCGCAAGTTCCATCACAAGCAAACAAATTTTTGTAATAAGCATTCACCATGTCCTTAGTAGCATTCGAATCTGAAATCCAAGTTCCATTTCCATTTTAAGTGCCTCGATCTGATTTCCACGCCTCACAATTGTGGAGGCATGATAAAATTTAGTATTAAGATCTCCCAAATGAATCCATTTTTCTCAAGATTTTTGGAACCAAAGAAGCTCTTCTGGCTTTAACACATCATCAAGTTCCTTCCATAACTTTATCTCTAACTTGATATGCTTTTGAGAATGAGAAGCAGGAAGAAGTCGTTGGACACCATTAATTCGAGCTAACAAATGCCACTTCCTTTTGAAAATATTTCTAAAAGTTGCTTTGTTCCTAAAAGTTGCTTTGTTCCATTCAGGTGAAATATTTGCGATAGTCGAAATATTGGAAAACAAAGATTCATTGTCATCCCAATTATTTTGGACAAGCCCCCTAAAATCCTTGTGCATTAACCAGGTAGCCTAAAAGTGGAACGGAGATATTCACCTACTATGATCGCCTTCATGAAGCTTAATTACAGGGGCAAATGATTAGAATAAATACGTGGCAAGTGAACAACCTTCGAAACAGAAAATAGATCATACCAAGGGAAATTACATAAAGCTCGATCCAAGTGTGCTTCTTTAAAGGTTTCACTATACTGTCCTCTCATCCAAGTAAACTTAGAACCAACAAAACCCAAGTCTATTAATCTCTGACAAAAAATCCAGACAAAAAAATCTGAACATGGTCGATTCACACTATTAGCTTCAGAAGTAGTTCATTAACAGAAGTGACAACATTTTAATCGCTGGCAGAAATCCAAGGGCTAGGGAGATTTAATTTGTGCTAACATAAATCCTGCCAAAGTCGTTTTCGCAACATAGGAGAAGGGCTAACATAAGCTATAGAAAAAAACCAAGGTGAAGATCTTCCTTGTTGAACCCTCAAAAGAATAATTGTGGGTGAGTTTGGATAATGTCAATTAACAAGTTATCTATCCAGAATACCCATATACCAACACTAAAACCAACGGCTTCCACCCAAACATAGTTTCCATATCCAAGTTTTCTACAAATCTCATCGGCTAGATCTCCTAAGACTCTAGGTTTTAATAAACTCAGAATGTCGATTTTGTAGTAATTAATCATATCTTTCAAAGAACGTAAGAAGTCCCTTGAAGTCCATACGACATAATTCATAATAAAGAAAGTCTAATAAGAACCTTGAAGAAACACAAGGCCAATTAAGACACAATCTCAACATTATTACGGGCCTCCTTATTGCCCTCATTTTCATATGTATCTAATCTTTTATCAACCTCCATTGTATTCTAACCCCCACTCACAGAAGCAACTAGGGGAGGATCTTGGTGATGTTCTTTACCATCGCTGAAATATAATCTTGTAGAATTTTCAATTGCATCTTGCATAGGGGTACTAGAAACTACATCTCGCACAATAGCTCGACCCCCATTCAAACTTCGAACTGCCACATGCTCAATTTCTGTTGCCGCCTACCGCGACTTACCAAAAGCCCAAGCCTTATCTTAATTCAAAGGTGTAGGCCTATTATTTATTAGGCCTTAGCGACTAGAAACAACCTCTTTTTCATTTATTTGGATCATCGGCCTTTTGCCTTTACTCCCCAATGAAGCGATCTTTTTTGGTAATAGTCCAGCATGCCTATTATTCGTCTCCTCAACATTCGGCTCATGAGTCAAAGAATTATCATTACCCTCATTTAATTTCATCAAGATTGCAAAGGATCCACCATTAAATTGCTCTTGACTAGAAAAAACAAATTTCCTATTTCCATGCACCAAATTCTTATCATCCCTTTCATCACGTCGTTTATCTCCCCTCCAAGATTTTCTCCTAGCTAACATCCAAGGCACATAGTTGTCCAACACCTCGGGATTGACTTCCAAATCTTTATGACCAGCCCTAGTAGTTTCTTAGCCAAAAACTTGTCCCTTCAATCGATCCACAACCTCTTCCTTGTCCGAAGCTAGTTTTGAGATTTGGATTGTAGGACAGCCCTCCTTACGGTGGCCATAAACTACACATTGAAAGCTACTATACAACAAATTCGCTTTCTCAACTTAAACTTTGCAAGAAGAGGTTTGGTAATATCTACCTCCACATATAACTTGGCATATCTTCCTCGTAAGACTTGATCAGTGGCTTAATCAACCCTAACCGAGCGATCGATTTTTGCTCCAACTTGCATAAGAAATTCACGTTCATAATATTCAATAGAGAGGCGTGGAAAGCATACCCAAACAAATAGCATCTCTGTCATATCCACCAGTGGATCAAAATTATGATGCCATTCCTTGACAATTAAATAATGATCCAAAATCATCCATGGACCTTCAAATTTTGCATACGAATAATCTTCAACCAATGCAAACCTGACAAGGAAATAATCATTCTCAATAGCTACCATCTCAATATGTGACTTTGGTTTCCAAAGAGTTTTGATTCTCTTAAGCAGATAAGTATAGCCCGCAGAGCGTTCCATAACCTTAATGAGTATATGTTCCTAGGGACTACGAATCCTCGCTTTCTCCACCTTAGACAATGGGATCGTTGGCAATCTTCTTCTTCCTCATCCTCACAAAACACATCATCATTCGATGCAAAGCCCTCCTCCTCCCCAACTTAATAATCCTTCTCTCCCATTAGGGTTTCCTTGAAGCTTAATTAGCCTTGCAGTAGCTTGAACATCACTCTCAGATTTCATCGCTTCCGGTATACCCATCACCTCTTTCGCTGTTTCCATGACAACTTCCATCGATAAAGTAACGTCCGCATCACCATCCATCTTTGATTTTTTGGTACTCCACTCAAGTAGATTGTTTTCTTCCTCAAAGCGCTTTTCCATCTTTAATTTGTCAACTTCTTTTTTTAATAACCCCAACTTATATGTAATTTCATTCTAACATAAAACTTAATAAAAAAAAAGAGACACATTAGCACTTACTATGAAAAAAAAACATTAGCACTTAATTTTAAAATTTACTAAACTTTCTTTTAAAAAATAAACTAAAATTCATTTATTCATTAATATATAATTTTATTAAAATTTTATTTTAACATTATAATAAATAATTAATAAAAAAAGTTTAACTATCAAACTACTCATTTTTTTTTTTATAAATAAACCCCTTAAGCATAATATAATAACTGCCCTTATAACTTAATCCAAGACCCTCCCTACGCTCTGCCTTTTTAAATATCAACGCTCTACTCAGCATTAATAGGCAAACTACATACTGTACTATTAATATGAGGTTACTTATAAAAACATAATTGGTAGATATTTTTCTTTTTTCTTTTTTTAGATATTTTATCATTTTGGCATTTTCGGTCGCAATTTGTTTGGCTTATTCAATTCGACAATGACAGCGGGAGTTGGAATGGAGCCTTGAAGTTTAATCTTCTAGATATGGTGTTTTCCTCTGCGATTTTTTTTCTTCATCGACAATTTTCTTTTTCTTTCCTTTTTTTTAAATTAATTAGTTGATGGATCCACCCCTACTTTACTTTCTTCGTCGTTTATGAGTTGTAGAGTGACGATGCAAGATCAGATAGAGATATGCGGAGTTAGAGATTTTTCTGCGACGCGAGCCATGATTTTTGGAGTATGTTTTTTTATCAACTCTTTTGGTGATTTGGTTTAGTTACTTAATCTTTTTTATTTAATGATACCTTGATTTGACGTTATAGTCTCTTTCTAAGTCGAGAAATATATTCAAGATTTAGGAATTTTCATTTTCCAGTTTAAAATTATTGAAGGAATTTTTTCACTATTAGTCTTCAAGTTGCCATTTAGGGTTTTGAATATATTTCTTGTAAATCTTGAAAGATACAAATGTTTCAACTCCATTAATTTGTTTCTAGATCTCTTTAGCTGTTATTTCCTACCATTTTGTTTTATAAC